>BJBW01001538.1:91154-120676 GCA_004320125.1 Scolopax mira | reverse complement strand
GCAATCCTGCTTTAGCAGGGGAGTTGGACTAGATGATCCCTAGAGATCCCTTCCAACTCTGACAATTTCGTGATTCCTATTCATATTGAATACATCCCAACCCTTTTAATTTTTCTGTAGATACTGAAATTTCTCTTTGTCCCAGAGCTAATAATTTTTCTGCCTCAAAGCCCAGTTTGGCTTTGGTGTGCTACAGCCTCTATAAAGCCAAATTGGGAAGGGAATAAAAGATGAAGTAGTCTTCCAGTCAGCCATGCATCATAATTACTTTTAGTACTGCCATCTTCTGTAATTAATACGAACTGCAAATGAAGTTGCACATAATCCCTGCTGTGGGAGAGGAGAGCAACACTGATGTAATGCCTCCTAGAAGGATTACATGATGAGGAACTGATGTGGAAAGATGTCATAAATAATTTATTTTTCAATAAATAAAATGCTGTTGTATTTGGAGTAAAAAATTGTGTAGCTTTTTCTATTAACTATCTTCGTATTCTCCTGCACTCTTATATAACTGCTCTTTGAAATGGTTTTTCATAAGTCTTGAGATCACCACCGTAAATGCAGAATTTCTTTGGCTGGAGACATACAGAGCATAGGGTTTAGGTACAGCGTGATGAAGATGCATGTGCTATTGCTGTTGTTCTGGTTCCTGGGGAAAAGAAAAGAGCAGTACCCTTAGGCACTTTTTCCCTAACAACACTAAGCTGTCTGTTGTGATTCACAGAGGAATAATTGCTTTGGGATGTTTCAAAACTAGTTTTTAAGTGAAGGATGCAAAATTGCTTCTTACTGGAGATGCAATGAATCTAGCTGACACTTTAATATGTTTATTAAAAGGCACGTGAGGCAGGTGAAGCAGTAATAAATAACCATGCAGAGAAAGATAATGCATATCTGTGGGATGCTATCCAGTTAAAAGCATCTTTGAAAAATAAGTGAAGATTCATTGGTTGCTCCAAAGTTTTATTTCTGATTTATTACTGAGACATTTTTGAAAATTACTATCTTTGATAAAGTGACATGAGCTGAAGGGAAATATATACAAACTGATTTTATTTCTAACTTTAATCTCCGTACGTCTGGAAAAGTGCTTGAAGAAACATTTTGATCTCTCTACCTTTCAGCAAAGTGCAATCTGTTTTAGGTTTGAGGAGTTTTGACCCGATGTTGGAGCCTTCTCCACACCCCTTTCCTCAAACAAATGAATTATTTTCCCCTGTGGCTAGAAAACAGTAAAAAGAGCAGAGGTTCAATTTATTTTTATAAGGCATCGTGCATACAAAACCTTAGGAAGCACAATAATTGCAGCAAGGGAAAATGTTGTAAAATGTAGCTGTATAAAATCAGAGGAGATATGGGGCCATAAACTAGGGAATGCCTTGGTAGGAGAAAGGCACAGCGTGGGGCACAGCCTGCAGGGCTGCAAGAAAATAGACTGGGGCGGTTTGGAGCTGTAATTTTGAAAGAGATCATATGTCAATAAGGGAGGCATAATAGCCTGCAAAACAATCATCTTCATAGCTAGTGTGACAGCAGCAATGAGCCCTGTGATGGGAAAGAAGGTCCAAGGTTACAGTTCAGGTTGGTCTGAGGTCTAAGGAGAGCCACAACATGGATGTCAGTAGGACTAAGTATAGTAGTATGCATAGATACCATCCATTAGCTCCATTAAGGGACTTTGGGATAATTAGGGTGTTTCTGAGGCAGACAGAAAGCCAGGAGAGGTCTTACAAGAGAGGAATACAGACCTGAAACTATACCAATAGGGCTTGCAATAGTCCAGGCAGAAAGTGAGTGCACGTGCAGATGTGTAACCAGGAACCAGCAGAAGTGGTTTATTGGGAGGCAGATTAATGGAGAATTGTGTAAAATGCAGAGATCAGGAAGGTAAAGGCCATCTTCTGGACAAGGATGATTTCAGAATGGTAGATTCTTCTTAATATGTGGGAAGAGATGATTTAGAAAGGTGATGCATGAGACAAGGGTGTGACTGTGGGGACTTCTCTTGACAAAAGTAATATTCCTTTCTGGGTGCTCAACTCAGGGAAATGAACCTGCCCCAGCTCACAGGGAGGTTAGTGCAGGAGAAGGAACAAACAGATTTATCTGAAGATTTCAAATTGGCTAGTGTCATCAAGTGGTAATAAGAAGTGGAGGTGATAATAGATACTATGATAAGCAATCTGTCCAGGTAGGAGATGAGAAAAAGACTTTAAGGTACAGACTAAATTTTCTGATCTACCACAGCCAATTTATACCATGCTAATGCAAATAAAATAGAGAGTTAAACCTCCACTAGATGAAGCAGTCATTTTCAGAGAAGACCAAAAAGACAGAAGCAGATTTGAGTATAGTAGCAGACTTGTCAATATGGACTTCAGAGTAATAGAAAAACAACCATTTTACTGTATAAATGATGAAAAATACTGCACTTCTATCTGGAGCGCCACTTAGTGCCAGGAATTCCTGTTTTCTGGTGGGAATGCCCTTTGACCAGCCTGAGAAAAGTCTCACAGTGAAGTTCTTGTACCCAGGGTAAAGAATAGGATGCATCAGAATGCAGTGCTACATCAGGAAGCTGGAGGGATGTAATAATTCCACCGCTGTCCCACAGTTGCAGGACAATTTACTTAGGATGCAGTGGTAACTTCAACTCCCCAGTGTGGTGGCTTGCTCGGAGATTGTGTTTTCACAGATCACCTCTTGGTGAACTGGTCCCACATGCTTTGACACAGCGGAGGCAGGGCACACAGGCAAACTACAGTGTGATCTGCCAAGTGTCAGCATGCTTCTGCAGGTAAAGCCTGTGCTCCGGCTGCAATGCCCCTATCAGCCAATAGCACCTGCTCCCACAGCCAAAGACCTCCCAGTGCCAGAAATTTTTGGTAGAATTCATTGAGCTTAACCACCCAGTTAAGCTTTTCCATCCACTGTTAGTTGAAGCATTTTGCTCAACTTTGGCAATTCCATTCCGTCTTTTGCTTCAGAGAAGACTGCAAGTGGCCAGACCAAAAACCTATTCCAACACCAAATCAAGTGACTATATAATGTATTTGAGCTGCAGGTGGCAGGCTTATGTACTACACGCTGCAGATATAACTGCAACAAGGAGCTCCCTCTGAGCTGCCAATACGTTATGAAGTCAGAACCCACTGCAAAATGGAGAGATCTGGGGTTGCGTTCTGCTTCTGTGGACCCTGATTTTTATTCTGGATGCACATGTCACTTTGTACACCACATTTGCTCAGGAGGCAGGTGCCACGCCAATTTCAAAATTGGATTTTCTTCTGAATTAAGGAGACATATGGGCTCTAACTTATGTGAGGGAAAGCTGGCAGGAATTCAAAGATACAGTCATTCATCCCGGGGGATTCCCTGTAAACACTTGTCTTGGTGAGCAGGGCTGCTACAGCCGTTATCCCGAGATGCGGCATTCCAGATGGATTACCTCTACGGACGTCAGCAGTACAATTGGATTAGGTAAGCTGTCTGCACACCTGCTCATTTCACTAGCCTGCTCCTGGCATTAAATGACGCCGATGTGTCCTAAAATGTTTTTCTTTACTATTAGAGCCAGGTGCAGACTGGCATTTCCAAGTGGAGAGGGCAGCATGACCTGCAGCCCAGAGCGTGGTGGTCAGCAGGAGCATAGAGCAGAGAGGACATGGGGACAGGAGGACAGGGCTATGGGATCAGGCACAATCCCTGGCATTCAAAAGCAACGCACATAGATTCTAGGTCAAGAACGACATCCAAAATATTTAACACCCCTTTTCACAAGGAGAAATTGTTCCTGTAAACAATTAATTGAAGAATTTAAGTTCTTACTGAAGACAAATAGGCAGATTCTTCTCCTTTGCTTCTTTTCTGTAGCTTTTCCCCTTTCTTCCATTGTTTCTAAAAATGTTTAGGATACAGAAAATTTGCAGCTCTCCTTTAATAGCAACTACATCCCTAACACAGATGGTACCCCTGGTTTCTGGATTGCTTTTTTCTGCCACAAATGCTTCTGCCCCCCCTGCTTCCCTTTTTGATATCAGACTTTCTGCAAGCTTTATTGTGCTCTCCCTTTGTTGGGGGCAGATCTTTCTTCCTTCAGAAGGAAGAGGTAGCAGGGTTTCTAATTTATCTTTTGTTCCATCAAACACTCTACCCACTTTTACTACTCTTTTTCTCTCTTCCTGACCTCCATTTTTCTGTTGTTCTTCCTTTAACACCTGACTTCAGCCCTCTTTCAAACTAGCAAATGGACTCTCTGTTTTTAATTACTTACTGTCTTATTTCTTCTCTTTTGTTCTCTTTCCTCCATTTCCATCTCCTTTCATTATCCATTAAGGGTAGTACTGGAATCACAGCAAAGACCATTATGTCCTTTTTAAAGTGCAAAATAGTACCCATATATTTGTATTGAGGAGAGCCACCGCAGTGTGTGAGGTTATCATGGTGCTAGGAGCAAAGAAATGCTGCTAAAAACATTTTTAACAACATTGATAAATTAGTAATATTAGTAATAAAAATGGAATTTTAAAAGTTGGAAGACAATGTGCAAATTTATTCTGAGTATATGTGGACTAATCCACTAATCCATCCAGACAGAGAGTATCTGGCAGTTGTGGAAAGACATGGGAATTAACAGTGTTCAGCCGGGATTTTTGGATCAAACAGCCAGACAGCAGAGGCACCTTCTCAGAACTACCTCCCTGACCAGTAAGAAGCCCATACAGATCTGGGAAAGAACTTTCTTTGGAGAGATGTCAGCAGAGTGATCAAGCCAGACTGGTGAGAGGTCACAAATGAGAGGTGTTTGCACCTGGACAAAATTAGGCAAAACATTAGTGGAAAAGGGCAAAGGTGGAATCTGCAAAGAAACTCAAGTGATACTTGAGCTGGCATGGGGTTTCAGGAGTTGGTAGGAGGTGGAAGATGAGTCCACAGCCTATCACAGGTCCTTCTAGAATTATCACATATGTTTATGTTATTTGTTCTGTACCATAAATTTGAAATCAATCAGACTGGGCTGCCACTGACATTATGGTAAACTGCATACAGTTTTGAAACCAAATACAAAATTAGAATAAATTTTATACTGAAAGGAGTGCAGCAAGTTGTGATCATGATAGGCTTACTCGATAGTTTCATGCCTGTGAGTTAGCAAAACAGCCCAGGTAATGCAGCTGATGTTCTGGGCGAGATTCAGAGTCTTCCACCATCGGACACTTGAAGTCTGAACTCAGCAAACTTGGAAGCAAATTTAGATTCTCTGAAACCAAACACCTGCTAGAGCTTCCCCATGGGATGTCACACTGCAGATACAGAAGGTAGATGACACTGTTTGTGATGATCTGGATGATGGGCTGGAACAATCCTCACTATCAATACAGACTAGGGGATGAGGTATTAGAAAGCAGGTCTGAGGAAAGAGACTTGGGGGTGCTGATGGATGAGAAGCTGGACATGAGCAGGCAGTGGGCACTTGCAGCCCAGAAGGCCAATCACATTCTGGGATGCATCAAAAGAAGTGTTGCCAGCAGGTCCAGAGAAGTGATTCTGCCACTTTATTCTGCTCTGGTGAGACCTCACCTGGAGTACTGTGTGCAGGTCTAGAGCCCTCAATATAGGAAGGACATGTATCTGGTGGAGCAGGTCCAGAGGAGGGCCACAAAAATGATCAGGGTTTTCGAGCACCTCTGCTACGAGGACAGGTTGAGGGAGCTGGGGTTGTTCAGCCTGGAGAAGAGGAGGCTCCAGAGAGACCTAATAGTGGCCTTCTAGTACCTGAGGGGGGCCTAGAGGAAGGCTGGGGAGAGCCTGTTTACAAAGGCCTGAAGTGACAGGACAAGGGGCAATGGCTTTAAGTTAGAGAAGAACAGATTTAGATTGGATATTAGGAAAAAGTTCTTTACAATGAGAGTGGTGGAGCAATGGAATAGGTTGCCCAGGGAGGTAGTTGAGGCCCCTTCCCTGGAGACATCTAAGATGAGGCTCGATGAGGCCCTGGGCAACGTGGTGTAGTTGGAAGTGTCCCTGCTGACTGCAGGGGGGTCAGACTAGATGACCTTTGAAGGTCCCTTCTGGCCTGGACCCTTCTATGATTCTTTGATTCTGTGATTCTATGAATATGAACAGTGCTAGAAGAGGACTTGCTTTTCTTCATTTTCATGAGCTTGGCCCAAATCAGCATGACCGTCGCTGCTAGATCTCCTGCCAAGACAAGTCTCTGTGGCCAAGGTTATGTCTCAGAGCCTAGGCTCGAGGTAACGCTGTTTGCTCAGGCAGATCTGAAGTCACCTGCCCCACTCAGGAAAGAGGGAAGGCACAGCTGTCCCACATACACGGGGGCTCGGCTGGTTTTGGCTGCATGAGAGTGCTTGTGGCAGAGCAACCTGCACCCACCTCTCTGGCCCCAGCACCGGGGAACTTGAGTACCCACAGGTTCAAAAATCCAAACTGCTAATGACAGTCTTTATATTTCCTGCTTTCAAGTTTGTAGGTGAAACAGCTTGAGGCATTTGTGAAGCCATTGAGGGAAAGCCAAAGCACAGTAAATATCTGTTACCAGTGGTCTTAAAAGGAAAAAAAGTTGTTTTTACCAATTTCAATGTTTGCTGCTGCTACTGAGAAATACTCTATCATTGACATCAATTGTAGTCTTTTTTTAAAAACTTTCCCCGTGTCCCTGTCAAGAACTATCTAAAAATGCCTGGATCTTCCCCATGGGAAGTAACATGATTAGAATCAGCTCTCTTGCTGTGTCTCTACAGCTAATTATGTGAAAAATTTCTTCAGCATAAACAAAACTAATCAAATGTCCAAGTACTACACTACACTTCAAGATTAGACATGGATATGGGTTATCAGGAGAAGGAGGTCTGAGGTTTATATGAATGTTCCCCATAGCAGATGTCAAAATGTTTCATAAACCAAACTTGAGTAGTGCATCCAGAGACACAGTGTCCCAAAGCACCCTTGTCTTCCAATTCAGACTCTCACAATTCTCTCCAGCCTCCTGTCTGCATTAGGCAGAGCACCACCAGCAGGTCGAGGAGGTGATCCTTCTCTACTCAGCACTGGTGAGACACAGCTGGAGTGCCAGGTCCTGTTCTGGGCTCCCCAGTACAAGAGTGACATCAACATCCTGAGGCAAGTCCAGTGAAGGGATACAAAGATGATGAAGGAACTGGAGCAATTTTTCTATGAGGAAAGGCTGAGAGAACTGGGACTTTTCAGCCTGGGGAATAGAAGGTTAAAAGGGTTGTCATCAATGTGTATAAATAGTTACTGGGGAGAGCAAAGAAGATGGAGCCAAGCTCTTTTCAGTGGTACCCAGTGACAGGACAAGAGGCAATGGGCACAGGAAATTACACATCAATAGTGGAAAAACACAATATACATTTTAAGCTGTGAAGGTGACTGAGCACTTGCACAGGCTGCCCAGAGACGTGGCATCTCCTTCCTTGGAGATACTCAGAACCTGATCGGACACCGCCCTGAGGAACTTGCTCTAGGCTGCCCTGCTTTGAAGAGGAGGTTGGAGTGGATGGCCTCCAGGGGTCCTTGCCAACCTCAACTATTTGGTGATTTGGTGACTCTTAAGATTCTGCAGCTCACAGATTTTTTTCTGCATTCTTAGTTAGAAAAAGAAAGGTATTACGTAAATGGCAGCAAAATACTGCAAATCCCTGGCAAAGGACAAAACCATGGTATTTTTAGAGACAAAATCATTTTGCCAGCTGCATTTGGCATTAAAAAGGGCTATGTTAGCTGGGCAGCATCATTTCATGGTTCTTTCTCAAATTAACAGAAGTAATTCCAATCCAAGCCTCCATCTGGGAACACAAGTCTTTACCCTATCTGAGTCCTGAATTTAAACTAATTTAAAAAAAACAGAGCTTCAAGATAGGAAGACTATAAAAGAAATTTTTCAAGGACAATTGATAAAATAATAATACTTAGTCAAACCTCTACCTAAGTGGGTTGCAGTTCAAGTCTACTTTGAAACCCCTGAAGATGGCTATGAGCAGCTTCCTGCTGCCTCCCTGTATCTCCTCTCAAGAAGCTAAAGGTGACATCTTCCTTACTCACTCATGTGATGGCAGTGACTTTCTGACCCTCTGGGACTCCAGGCCAGCAGATGCAGGGAAATCAGTCACAACAATCATGGAGTTTGACACATCTGGCAAGTGGTTTGCCAGCAAGAGCTGTCATTGCTCTGCATGTGCTTTGCTGTGAGCTTTATACATGCAGCCAACATGATGAACTTCCTTGGTAGTTAAGTGCTAGACATCTTCATAGAGAGTGGAAGCCATCCAAACAGTGTTAAGTGGCATTAATGGACATTTATTCATGTTTTAGAGCAGTGCTTCTCAGCCTATTAAATGACCACCACCTGTACAGTGTTGCCGTAATTGTTTTAATTTGCAATTAGTTAAAAGTTGGTTGCATTTTGAATGTCCAGCGGTTGCTTTTCTTCTACACCATTCTGCTTGCTTCATCTCATATACACCGATTTTGATGTAGACAGGTGGTTTTGTAAGTCCATCTTGTGTTTTAACTAACAGATAAAGAAAAATACACTATGCTGCAAAGAAAGTTCTTGGGTCGATGGTTTCAATGACCCCTGCAATCACAGAGAGATATCTGCCTATTGCATGGGAGCTCAACGCCACCTGACTCTACTTCAGGGTGACGAATGAAAGAGTCAAGATTCAGATTTTCACTCATGATCTGAAGTCATTAGTCACAACTCCAAAATCAAGAAATAGGCCTTGAAAGTCATGAGAATTATTAAAGAAGATTGTTCGTTTGATATTTTAATTAGTCTTTGGCCATACATGCTCTATGCGAAGCAACCAGTTTTTCCTGCTCTCCTGAAATTATTCAGAAAACTAAACTGATCTTTTAATGCTATAGCAATTCCTGTCATTACACACACTTGCTAGATCTACCACTTTGGTGTCAAAATCCTGTTTTCAGCAGAAATCTGCCATTTTACCAGCAGACTGCCAGTTTTTGGGTACCTGGCACTGCAGGCAGCCAGCCATCTGGAAATCCTGGGTGAATCAACACTGAGTATGGAAGCCATCCTCAAGCTATCCTCCTGGCTGTGAGCACCGAACAGCTTCCTTAGCAGCTCTCATTGCCAACTGCTCTCACATAAAAAATGGGCATTTCAGGCATGAAAGGGAGTTCTCCCCAGATCCACAGTCAGTGCTTGTGAGAGGGTTGGTAATTATTTTTTTAACAGCTACACTGGTTTCGGCTCCCACTAAAATTCATGGCATACAAAAGGGATTGCAGGAATTTTTTTGTTGTTCTTAAAATGTAGCAAGTCCATGACTGTTGTTCTTCTGGAAGTCATGCTCTCTCTGCACCATTTAACAAGCCCTGTACAGCAATTTAATATGTGTATAATTTATTTCTAAATGTGCATAACACGGTTTTATTTCTTTCTTTCAAAAAACAAAGTATCACTTAAGCCATCTCTATAGTAGCCCCTACCAACCAATTCCATATTTCTCATCATTCACGTTTTATTTTGTGCAAGAGCCTGTGCCATCTAGTTGCCTCTGCTTTTCGTGGGCTGTGGATGCCACAGGTAGTGTCGCTGCCGTGATGGATGTGAGCTCTCTGTAGGCAAAGTGCGAGCATTGATTTGTGTGCAGATGAATGAGCTGTGTGCGGGGTGGCTGTTGGCACAGGGTCTGTACACAGCGGAGAGACCTTCCCGTGACAGGTTTCTGTGTGCAGGGTATATCCAGTAGTGCAGACCCCACCCAGAGAAAACTGCTAGGCAGGCCTGGTTGCAGCCTTCCACCCCATGGTTAGTGAGGCAGGACCTCTTCTTCTTTTTCGCCTCTTTGTCTCTTTGTATGTCCCACATTTGGGGTGAAACCAGCTAAACAATGTGCTACATTATATCAAGATCCCACATTCCCAATGTACAAAATCCTACATACAGTGTCAAGTCTACATGCACACACAAAACCCAAACTTTCCTACTCTTTCTGGACACATCCCTGCTCAGGCTTCACATCCCCCGTAGGTTTTATGTAGGTTTTGCTCACCAAGCCCTTTCATATGAGCTTCAGGCTGACAGAGCCAATCCCTAATTAATCTCTGGCATCCAAGATGCAACTGGAGATGCATTTGCATTGCTGGTGTTTGTTAAGGACCATCAGATCTAGTGCACTCCAACATCCCACAGTAAGTCCTTTTAGCAACAGTCCCACTTGGTTTGTGGCATAGCACTGCAGAGCAGCATTCTTCTGTTGAAAGCCTTAGTGGGTTCTTCAAGAGGGACAATTGCTTAATCATTCACCTGTGATGGGTTTAGGAGGGGCTGATTCCCATGGGCTGGGTTGTCTGGGCTCCTCTGATCACTGTCTGGCTTTGGTGTATATTTGGGTCAGCAGTTAGCCAGATATCCCCACAGTGCTACCTGGGACATCACCTAACAGAAATCCAAGCTTCCTGACCATCCTTAAAACTCTAAACTGTTAGTTCCTATTCTAGCCCAGGGCTGAAGAAAGCCAGATGGCTTCACTGGCAGGAATATTCTGTGAGGACTGAAGTGGCCTCAGCTCAGATCTTGACCCTCTCAGTAGCATGCACATTACCAACATTTGAATGCCTGAAGCTGTTTTCCCCTCTGTGCTTTGAAGATCTCTTAGCGGGACTTATGATCTTGCATCTCTCTCTATTCCCTAAGGCCAAGCTGTTCCGCTGTAAGACAACCTCTCATTTCTGAGAAACCTTTTAGGTAGTAATCAATGTTGCATGTTCAAGAGTCCTCTCAAGCCGTAAGAGCAGAGTTTTGGTCAATATCAAGAAGTTTGCAAAATCATATCATTGCAGAGTTAGCTAAAAAGAGAGGTCACCATACCCAGGCACAACAGCCAGGCAATGCATCAGCAGAGAAAGAAAGGTTTGTGCTGACTGGCCAAGAACACAGCACCGGTAGGTAGAATGTCTCAAGACCAATTCAACATACTTAATCCCATCAGAAGCTTCCAAGAGCATCAGAAAACCCTGCCTGTTCAAACACACTGTCTACATAAGCAGGTACAGGGGGACTGATGCTGTCACCTTCAGAAAGACCCCAGAAAACATTTCCTGAAAGCCCGAAGGAGTGTATTTGACTTACTGATCCAGGAAATCACATTTGTCTCCTGGAATGCTGTTATATGTAATGGCCAGAAGTTGCTGTTGTCACTGACTTTTCCTTGTTCTTTGATGAAATGATAGTCAGCTGGATTCACGTAGACTGCAGGCATCTACATCTCAGCAAATGACCATAGAGTCCCTGTACAGTCAATAGAAAGCTAGTCAAAAGTGGATATGATGATTCCTCTCATGCTAAAGTAGAAGCTTACTTCTGGTCAGATTAGTTACCCCCCTACATCAATTGCCACTGACTACACTGACTGGACCACCATTGGTCCTATTGGGACCATAGACAATCAGCTGTAAGTGAACACACATAAATCCCAATGAGATTTCCATATTTTCATCACAGGCTTTCATTTGCCACACTGTCAAATTTGGCAGGAGAGAACCTCTATTTCAACTGCTTGTAATGCACAATCTTTTGTCTTTCCATGACTTTCAGACCATCTTTCCTTCACAGCCTACAGGCCCGGGCAGTCTTGAACGTGGCAAAGCCCACTGTGGTAGGGTAAGACAAGGTCTGTTGCAGTTTGTGAGCCATACCCTCTTTCTGCTGCTTTCCTCAGCTCCAGCTAAGCTTTGTGCTTCCTTTCCATACTTTCACCCTCCGGCTGGACCTGATTCCTGCCTGAAGCTTGCTGCAGCTCCTGAAGACATTTCTGACCCAGCTGCATCTCTCAGTGTGCGTGCCTGTCAATGCCTATATGCACATCTGTTTTCCGTAATGTAAATTCTGAATCCTTGCATATATTTTGCCAGGTTGACATAAGTGTGGGGTTCAACACTGCAGCTTCAGCAGGGCCAAAACTGCAGCTGAGAAACACGCGTGCAGTGTGGCAGCCATTCCTCCTTGTGTACTTCAGGTACCTCTCTTCTGAGGCTGAGGTGTCTGTGAGGGAGACTTCAGCCCATACCTCTGGGTCCCAGTCATTCATCTGTGAGCAGCAAGGCCATTCAAAGCAATCCGTAGCTCCCCTGGAGTCATGTCTCATTTGCTGAGTTTACAACCAAGAATTCGGTAAGGATTCAGGCTATCTGGATCTTTGAGAGTGAATACAGCAGCCTACGTTACACTGTTTGGGTGCTACTACTTTACATTTATGCTGTTGGCAAATATAAACCCATACATTTGGCTATAATGTAGAACAGTAAGGAATCAGGCAGAGAGCTCATTTTTCTCTCCTTGCCCTTTCATACCCATTTCTATTGACCCATCTTCTTCCACTTTCCAGCAGTCATTCTTTGTCTTCTGACCATATTTGATCACTCTTTTTTCAATGTGGTTTCCCGTTTGATTTCCTTTTACAGAAACATGTGTACTCTGACATCGTAGATAACTACTGCAATCCCAGCTGTCTGAGCACTGATTTTTCTGCCTCTGAACTTGTGAACCATATTAAAAATTCAGGATTTATTGCAGTTGTTTCAAGAATTCCTGACAGACAGATGAGCATGATTTCAGAGGAAATAACTCCTCTGTAGTCAGCCTGTCCTGTATTCCCCTCGGCACTTGCTGGGCTTGAGAATATTAAAAGTGAAAGAAAAATGGCTCACAGTTAAAGGGGATTAATGAGACTGCATGCCTTTTTAGCATGCACGGAAACCACATGCAATTGAATACCAGTACCTTCTCATTAGTGCCAAGCAAATCTATTTTGAGATTATTCCTCTTGGAGAAACTACGTGAATTCCTCCCGTAACACCACAGATAGCCTCCTAAACCCATGAAGGTCCTTCACTGCTTATTACCTGCTTTCACAGTACTGGCAGACAGCTTTGCAATTACTTTGGATTGCCTCTGGAGAGTGTGGCAGAGGGGTGTAGGCCTGTACTTAATGGTGAACTGTTTGTGACTGCTGTATCGGGTTGCAGACAGCTCCTCAGCCTAGGAAGGTGGTTGGCAATTAACGATGTCACTTAGGTGTCCTTCAGCAGGTAAAGAGAAGACCGTTCTCTCCCCTCTATTGGCCTAATCCTATGGGACACCACTTCACCCTGTCTCATGGAGAGGAATAGATGAGCATCTCAGGCTGGAAGCAACAGCATCCCATTCTCAAGCTTGTGCTCCCTTCTTGCCAGGTCATGTGGGAGAGATCAAGTCCAAGAGGCACACTGAAGAAGCCCACTTAAGTGCCCAGGAGATGGATATTGGATGCTGATATGAGGTCTTGGTCTGGTTATTTGATTGAACCTCCTGCAAGAGCTCCAAACACACAAGCACCATATCTAGAGCCAGCAAACAGCAGACCGAGCACGCCAGCCACATATGCTGTATTGCCTTGCTTTGCCGAGATTAGGGCTTTTCTCAGGGAATGGACACACATTTTTAGGGCAATTCCAAATGACTAGTTCTATGCCTGCTCTCTCCTCTTGATGACTGAGGAATAAGGAGCTCTTTTCCTCAAGTATTTTCTACTAATGAGCTTAATTAGCCCTCTCTGAGCCCTCTGTGGCTGTCACAGGTCTGACAGAGGTAGCTCCAAGACTGGATCAAGCTTGATTTGATTGAGGGAAGGACAAGCCCAACTGCACACTTACGCTGTGCTGTGTGATACCTTACCTGACTCTGTGCTGTGAAGGGTTGTCCTGTTAACTGCACAATCCTCTCTACACCCATTAGTGCCGAGTTAAGGTGAACGTTTCTGTGCCTTGTGGTCACCTCAGTGGCTGCAGCAGAGGCATTCCCTAGGTCTGACTGTGCTGATGAGACAATACTCAAACAAAAGGTTAGGTGGGATCTCTGTGGTACTTGGCACAGGAATTGTCAAGGGAATGCTCTTCAGTTTTGTCAACAAAAAAATTGGAGTTTACTGAAATGAATTTATTTTATCAAATTTGAAACAGTCATAAATAACCATTTTGATCAGAAAAATTATCATCAATCAAAGCTATGTCTAATTTCTATGTATAGTTTGTACCAAGTGCTTGAAAAATGATTGCTTTTTAGCTAGAAATTAATTTGAGGCATGTGATATATTTGAAACGTTGATTAGCGCAAAGGTAGCAGGTGCCTCTTTGCCCTTGCTGTACACTGCTCCGTTAATGGCAATGGTTCAGGCTTTCTGCTGTTTCTGCAGACAGAATTAATGCTGACTTATGCCAGAGAGGTAGGATTTTCTGAAGGAGGGAGTGTGGAGAGAAGAAGCCATCCTGTGTTTCTCACGGCAGGGGTGGACACAGGCGCCTGCGGGAGGTGGGAGTATGGTCAGTGCTGGGCAGATCTGGGGCTTCAGTTTTTCATACAAAGAGAAGAGGGTGTTTTGATCTCTCCTTTGCTGTTCCCTGTCCCACTCCATGTTCTGCTGATAGGTACATGAGGGAAAACAGTAGTGAGTTTGAATCTTCACTTTTTGACTATATTGGCACCGTTCAGTACTATCAGTTAAATCTGGATTTTTTTGATGATTACAGCTGTGGATGCCGACCAGTTTCTGTTTAAATTTACTTTCAATTATAATGGTTATCTAGTCTGACAGGGTCCCAGTAGCTGTAGGTGACACGTTCGAGCTTTCTGTGTTAAAAGTAACAAAGACAGAACAGAAACAAACATCTGGGAGACAAACCCAGGACAGGGCAGGAGAGACACCAGCAACTGTATTAGGCCAAGCTGTAAGGACACATATGAGAAGAAAATCAGTCTTTGGACACAGCAATCACTGTTGAGTTGAATAAGACTCACGGAGGAGATATTCGCTGAATGCAATTGCCATCCTGCTATTCACCTCATCTTGCACTTTTAAATCCATCTCCCAGAGTTAAGCTTTTGTATTGTTGTCAGACTGATCAACAGATACATGTGCATTGTATTACCAGGCCATCTTTGTGCTGCCTATGAAATATCAGCAGGCTGTGTCCCTTCCTAAGAGGAGAAGATTTTGAATTGGTTTGACTTCTCAAGGCTGGCTTATTGCAATTCTTTGTTTGCAGGAGTTACCAACCACGTTATCTCCTGAATGCAGCTGATACGGGATGCAGCAGCTCACGGTCTTTTGGGCACTTGGTTGTTTCAGCATAATGTTCTCATTTTAAAGTCTCTGTGCTTGCTCCTGGTGAAATTTTGTGTCAAGTTCAAAGTCCTGCTACTAATATAGAATATGTAGGATATTATACCGGTTCCCTTTGCTGTCTGGTAGCTCAGCAAGATCCTAATTATTGTTGTAAGGGTATGCAGAAGCGGAGAGCATCTGCTCCCTGAAGGGTAAATGGTTAAGGATCTTCTTGATAAGAAAAGGAGGAAGCCTCAACCAAGAGAGCACAGAGCCCCAAATCTAACCAACAACCATTACGGGAAGCAGTGATGGGAGTCAGTTACTCTGATTGATAAGAATATGTGGATATAATAATGTTTATTTTGGTAAGATGATCTAATCCCATATGTCAAATGGATAAGGAAAAGGGGGAAGCATAGACCAAACAGACAGACACTCAAACCTGGAGGAGAAATGCAATTGAGAAAAAGACAAGAAACCAGCCTTGATGTGAGCAGCCAGGAAGGCAGCATGGTTAGAAGGGGAAAATTACTACACAGAAGAAATTGTCTGCTGAAAAAATACTGACAGAGAAAGGCCTGCCAGCCTGGAGCTGCGAGCGTGGAAACCAGAAACAGCCTTGAAAAGTGCCACTGGCTTCTTTTAAGTACAGCCTGGGTACCTGCAAACTGGAAACCTGGGCAGAGGCAGACAAAATCATGGTCCCTCCTCCTGTCTGTGTGCTCTCTTATGTCCCCTGCACATTGCATCCGTATAATATACTCGGTACTGACCTGGTATCTAAAATTGCAACAGCTGAAGTGCTGTGGGGTTACTCACCCATTGCTATCCCAAAATACCTCAGGATATCTCAGCTTGCCCTTTCTGTCCTTCCTCTGCTTTTTTTTTTGTTTTGTTATTCTTTTTCCACTTTAATGATATCAAATATTATCGAAAGGTAACTCTGGAAGACACATTTAAAAAGGAAAGGTCAAAATGATTCTCCTGTCTTTCCCATCTCTATCAGCAATTAATTCAGCTTCTACAGCGTGTTGCCTGGTTTAGCCATAGCTCCTTCATTTGTGCCCCTGGTACCCAATGTTTATGCGCAATGACATAAGCTTGTGACATTTAGCTGCTGAAATCAGCCCAAATTGAATGCATTTAGTCAAGTGCAGTACAAGCTGAGACCCTATGGAGAGCTCAGAATGATGTGCTCAGTGCAGTCAGTCAGATTTTGCCATGCTTGAAATACCTTTTTATCAGAGACCTCCACCCCCCTCCCCAACCCTATGAAAATACTCGCAAATATTGAAGCAAAACAATCCTCCCTTGCCTTCAGTATCACATAACCAATGAAATGGAAACAGCCTTCTCTTTCTAAATTACATCATATTTTTCTATATTATTTCCTTCTCTTGGTGGAGGGAAATATCATAGTAATTTTGCATATTTGCAAATATTTCTAAGTAACATGGGGCAAATGCTCTTCAGAGTGCTGAGGCCTGAAAGCTTGAACTGTTGTTACTGGAGCAACAGCAACAAAGCTTGAGAATAGCTGAGGATACATTGGGGCTGTGTCTTAAAACATGGGCATAGTGTCTTGCTCATGAAAAAGTTATTTAATACTTCAGAAAGATGTTGCCATTTTGAGTTACTCAGTTCTTCAGATTACTATAGAAACACAACTAATCTTTTCAGAGGCTTAAAAGAGGAGAGAGAGGAGGGAAAAGACATTGATATATGGGAAGAAAGAAAGCTGAATGCTATATATTGCCTTGAAAACTGGGCTATGGTTTTATTGTGTTTCAAAGTTATCTTAAGATGATTCTTAATGCCTAGCAAATTACTATCTCCCACTCCCAGAGAGATAGTTACTGCCTTGTTTGCTGCAGTTGTCTGAAATAGATTGATTATGAATGTTTATTTATTATATTTAAAAGTCATTTGGCTCTATGTCCTAGCCAGAACAGAAACCAGTATTCTATGCTTGAATGTGTATTGCTTGTATAAGAGGTAATAAGATTAGAAGCAAAAAGGTGCAAAATGATGTCAATAGCCCAAAACACAAGAATAACTTACACACTTGAATGCATTAAATCCAAAACAAATCAGTGGTGGCACTGCTTTTCTTTTTTTTTTTTTTTTCAAACTGCCTGCTGAAAACTAGAAATTTGGGGTTGGACTCCTAAACCCAATGGAAATTAAAATCCATCCCTGTGCTGTAGAGGTGGCGTAGCTGAGCAGGGCAGGCACTATTCCCCCATCCCTGCACCCATCAGACAAAACCATTCAGCCTCTCCAGTCCAGTTGTCAATTTCAGTCTGTTCTTTCCAGAATCCCTCTCCTAACTTGTGTTACAAGAGATGTGAATTTATTTCTCTGTGAATTATAAACTGTGAACCAGGCCTGGAGGCCTTGCTAGAATATAGGGTTTTGTGAAATACAGCTAAGTCCAATGCCAGTAAACTTCTTTGGGTCAGTTCTAGAGGGTGCAAGACTAGACCATTCTGCAGTCTCCTCTCCCTACTCTGGATTTTTTCTCTTTCCCCATGCATCCTCAAGTCTTTCTTTAAGGATCCTGACCCACTTGCTAGATACCCTCTTTCTGTTCTCTGCTGTTGCTTTACTGTCTCCTGCTTTCTCCCCTGAGGATATAAGGAGGAATTAAAAAGAAAGACTTTGAATTGTTTTCATTTGACTTTCAGTTGTATATTTATGCTTTTGCTAGATACAGCGGCTCATAATATAGCATTCCCCTTTAAATTTAGAGGAAATGCACTGTACTGTATATGCCTTAGAGATAATTTGCCAAGTAAACTTAGATGACATAATTACAAACATACACTGTTACCCAATACACTATAACCAAAGGAGAAACTGTTTCTTACTTTATGGACACATTTTCCATAACCTCTGAATATGAGGGCTGGAGATAACGCAGAACTGTTGCCCTTGGAGCAGGAACAGCCCTCTGTCAAGTACAGAAATCAGAACCAAAAACAGAGAGCAATGGGAAGCCATGGTGACCTGTAAGCTAAACTTGTATCTATTTTTTAGGTCTTGCCAAAACTAGAATTCACGATGTGTTATCCACACTCACTTAGGTACAGCAATATGATCCTCTTCATGCAGAGACAGTTTTCAATATCATGGGGGAAATAACAATTCTGTCAGAATAGGCACCCAAACATCCAGAATATGCATCAGTAGTAGGTTTCTAGTGACAAAACTGCATCAGTTTAAAGCAAAATCACACTGGTCCTGTCCTAAGTCTTTCTGATGTAATTGCTTTGGGAACTGAAAGCAATGGAAGACAAACTATACTCTAAATATTTTCTGACAAGAAAGGTTTCTAATCATTCAGGAGAAGAGACAGGCATCACCATCTCAGATTATGCAGTTTCCGAGTAATCACAACAACCCACCAGGGAAGAGAAGTCATTTCCCTGAGAAAGGCACCTGAACATCTTTTCATCGTTCAGTATGTAATGCTCCATTTCCAGATTTATACGGTGAAGAATGCTAATGAACTTCCTGGACTACTTGTACCCTACAACTCTGACAACGCTGTTTTTTAAATATTAAGCAATGCAATGTGGCATATTAATTAATAATTTCCATAGGATCACCCCAAAGAAAATCACGGTTTAACTGCAAGAGCTGTTACAATAAAATGCTGGATGCAAAAACTCTTGTTCCAATCTCCCTATAACCTAAAACGACGATGCAGGTAAGTGAGAGGAGATCTGGAGGCACAAGCACCTCTTTGTGTGCCCTTGTGCAGGTGGATACAAATTTATTTTGGCTTCAAGCCTGGAGTAAGCCCTGCGCTGTGCTAGCATGGCACGGAACCCTCTCTCAGTGGGATGTGTGTGGGGCGAGCCTTACCTCAACTCTGGCTCTGCAGCTTCTGCTTCGACGCAGATCAGCATGTCCTCCATAATTCACACTTTCCTCACATGGCAAAAGCGCTGAGCAGCAGGGGAGGAACAGAGCCTGCTTTCCTGACCTGCACTCCATACCCAGCTGATAGACCCCACTGCTTCTTCTACGAGGACTTTGGTCACGCTGAGAAAAATAATAAAAATACCTGGGTTTTATTGCATTGGTTGTAGAAGAAGGAGACTTTGCTTTCATTCTGCGGTACATTATCCTTTAAGTAGTAAATATCTATAGAGAGGCAACCTGAATATGGAGATACATGTTACTGTTTAAAGCTTTCTGAGACAATCAGACTCAAGACAGTAAGAAGAGTTCTGAGAAGAAAATCAATTTACAGATTATAGCAATTCCACATCAGAACAGGCATGGAGAGATGATATTTATTACCGATAGAGATGAGGCTTGTGTAGAGAAGTTACCTCTCCATTTAACTGCCTGATGCAGCTGGAAACAGAGAAGAGTTTCCAGGCATGAAAGTTCTTCAGGTAAGGTGAAAAGCACACCCTTTTCCCCAACTTTTTGCTGGTCTAATAAGATGTTACCGCCCTCTCAAAGGCACACCTTACTTATAATTTTAAATCATCACAGATATGACTTCTATTTAAACAATCCTTTTCTCGAACATTTTACATCAAAGTCTATTGAATCCAAGAGAGGCTTTCTTAAGCCTCAGACAATGGAGTCTCAGCTTCTCAGCAGTCTCAGAAACAAGCAGATTCATTCAGTAGCAGGTCTGAGGAAAGACTGAACAGCATTTTTTAATTTTTCAGAGAAAACAGCAGCTCTCACTTCTGAGTATTCCAGCCTGAGTTGCAGGGAAACTTTCGTATTTCATATTCTGGCCTACAATCCAAACAGAATAAAAAGGGCCAAAAGGTCCTACTACTTTGACTACTTTGACATCAGGGATACAAGGATATTTTTCCCTTCCTGGCTACTGGCTTTGTTCTATGAGTGTGAACCAGACCTCTAGCTGAATTGGAGCCACGCAAAACATGGGTGTGATGACATTGACTAGACTGAAAGTTCAGTAAGGTGAAAGAAAACAGGAAAAGTACTGAGTTTCCTTCAGAGGAAAATTAAGGTGAAGCTCAAAATACCTAATTCCAGAGTTTCTGAATCAACAGCTGTAGGTGAAAATGCTATTGCATCAGATGCACAAATGAACCAGACTGCTGCAGCCCCAGTCCCAGCCAGCTGCTGTTCAGCTTTAAGGCTCCTAGGACGAACTTTGTTAAAGCCTTTGTGTATCTGTTGAAGATTTTACCAGTCAACATGCTTTTCCATATGGTTGCAGGTAGTGAATCATATTAGGCATTCTGCATATCGTTATTGCTCTCTTCAGATTACAATGAAACAAAGTCAGCCTTTTCCTCAAATCACTATCCTTCAGAGGCATTTCAGCTGCCTTTGGTCCTAACCCGAGATGCAAAAAGAAAGATTTGAGTAACTGAAGCATACTTGGAACTTACATTAAAAATATGAATTACTTATGATTTGAGTATTATTTTGTTCTGTATTCCTCTGAAGATGAAATACAAAACATCTGCATAAACCTGCATACAAAACTGAGGTTTTTGACTTGCATATACAAAATTCATCTGCAAGGTAGGATTGCAGTTACCTCCCTGGCAAGAAAGTATCCAATACACACTAATATAAAAAACCAATGACCACGTCCTTTAGAAACGTTCCAAACTCTTCACGGTTAAATAGCAAATGATGAATATTTCCTTGTAGCTGCAGTATGTGTTAAAGCTTTAAATTATTAAATGTGTGGCAGCAGTGACTGAAGGCCTCCTCCATCAATAACTTCTAATGGCTTACTCTTAGGAACGAGGGGCTACTGTGTCTCTGGCCACGTGGGCAGCATGTACTTGGTGGGTCTGCTGCATCCTTGATGTATCCTAAATACAATGCACAGAAGTATGCAAGACCTTACTGCACTCTCACATCTCATGTCATGCAGTTGCAAAAGGCTGGGGCCAGAAAGCGTTCTGATGGCTTCCCTGCTATTAGTGGGAACCTTGAATTCCTTAGGTGTTGTTTGATGTTTTCTGAAGGTTTCTCCAGAGTTTTCAGACTTTAAAAAATCTGTCGGGGGCTACCTAGAAGTATTGAATGATGTACAGATATTGAAACAAAACACTTGCAGCATGGAATCTTTGCAAATTCAAGCACAGTGGACTTAATGTATAAAAGACTTAAAGCGACCATTAAAATGTCCTCATTATGCTCAACTGTCTCAATCTCTGTTCATGTTCTTGGTGCTTTTTGCTCTGTGCTGCTAACAACATATTCAAAAGACCAGGTTATTGCTGATTTGTGCCTGATGCAGAGATTGGTGACTTACATGCTGCTGAGCACTGTGGGGCTTTTGTGAGGATTTTTTTTCCCAGAAATAGTGTGGGAAGTGGTCATGGTTTTTGTTACAGAGATGATCTGGATAAGACAGTCCCTGTAAAATAATGCTGAATATATTTACCTTATCCTTGTGGTGACAAGAAAGCATATCTGCTGTCAGGTTCACTTGCTTTTTTGGGTACCCAGAGAGAGCTTCCCGCAATTGTAGAGACGCGTGGGTGAAGACAGTTTCATTTTGGCTAAGTTGCCATAGGGATTCTGCAGCTGGAGCTGCAGGAGAGCAGGTTGTCACTTGCCATTAGCTTTGTTTGATCCTGCAGGCCAGAACGCATCTCAGACACAGCCTGCTTAACTCCTTTGCTGCTGACATGGGCAAGGATGGTGGCTGAGGAAGACAGCCTGAGAGCTGGGATACATGCACTCCATTCCTGCCTCCACTGGACCTCACCTGCCCATTGAGCCTTATCAAAGACTCAAAGTAAGAAATGATAAAGCTGTAATAAGGATTAGTCCGTCAGTGCAATTCTGTCTAGAAAGCCTATCTAGAAAGTACAGGATACTTCAATTATTTTATTTTCATTTCCATCTGATAGCATGTCTTACCGAGACACCCTTACACCGATGCTGACTTCAAGCTTTGTTCTACAGGAGAAATCCTCCCTCCTTCATCTTAGTAGAGGCACCCTTCAAGGGAACTTCCTCCATTTTAATGTATCAAACAAAATTCGGGCAGTTATTTAGCAGACAAGTCATGCTGTCATATGCAAAAACTCAGCCGAATTGCTGCATGCTGGCTTTGAGAATCCAGCCTGCCCATTAGCTGTAGGAATGGAGGAAGCTGCAGGAAATTGGAATCTGTTTCAGCCAGGTTACAGTGTCCTATGGCCAGGACCCACTCTCATTTAAGGCTACGTGGTGCACTAGAATAGCATGTTCTTAGCACAGAGACAAGGGGATGCTTAAAGAACTGTACTTGGTGTCCACAGGTTGTAAGGGATGCCAGTGCCTCTTTATATTATTTTAATAACTGTCCATTCTTAGGGTAGACTCGAGGCCTTCCAGCATCTGAAGAAGATCACATATATCGTGAAATAGGCATTGTAAAAGGAGGCAAAACAGGCAGGAGCCCTGAGCAGCCTCCAGCCCAAACACAGAAGGGTACAGGGAACCCAGTGCAGGTCCTTGGCTGAATGGGAGGAGAAGGTGCTAATCAGTATTTTTAGTCTCTTGCAGAGTATATCCTACAAAAAAATCCGAAGAGGATAGTTAATTCTTTTTAAAGACAGTTTTAACACTCAATGGAAACAATAAAACAAGCTCTGATGAGTTCACTGATCTGAAAAGGCAGTGTGAAACAGCCCGTTTGTTGCTCTGCCCCAGAACAGGCTGCCCCCCACCTGCTCTCATTTCAACTGTAATGAAGACCAGCGTTTCTAAGGAAGACAGGCTGGAACCCAAATTTAAGGCTCCTATTTTTGCCATCATTAAAGAGCTATATGATCTTCTTTCAGAGCCCTTACCTTTGCAGGAATGGCTGATATTAGTTACCATTTAAGTGATCCACTAGAACCATGAACATCAGTCTTTCTCGTACTACACATACTTCATGCTGGCTTCCTTCACACGAGGTTTAGCAACAGACACAGTACATTTAAAAATCAGATGTCTTTCCCTGAGGCTATCACCTGCAGTAATTAAATCAAACATGCGTAAGAGTTACACAGGGGGGTTGACAACGCATTTGAAACCACTGTGCTTCAAATACAGAGTGATGCACATCAGTTCAGGCTGATCATATTTTTCCGGTAGAGGTTTGTTCCACTGCAGGTTGCTCAATTCTGCAAACATTTAGGCATCCTAGTGGCACTTCAGCACACGCTTTAAGTATGTGAGTAGTTCTAGTTCATCTGAGTGTAATACTCATTTACTTAAAATAAAGCACACCTGCTTGCTTGCTAGTCTCTAGCCAGTTTTCCTAGGATGAAGCCCTAGGAAAAGGGAAAAGGAACAAGAAAGAGCTTTTATGCCCCATGAACAGGCTGAGCAGCATTCAAGATGGAGGCCGACTTTTACCCTCTGCACTCAGCTAGAGCTCCAGTCAACAGAACGGGGACACTGGAAGGCAACGTAGCTGCAGTTTGAAGAAAGAGGATGCAGAGCATCCCAGAGCCTGGAACAATCTGGGATGAATCTCTTTTCTTCCCTTCATTAGCGTGACCTTATGTAGGATGAGCTGGCTGAGTTAAATGCTTGGGAACTGAGTGTGAGTGGGGCTTTGGTCATCACTAAACAACGTGGCATGTGGCCTCCTGTCCTGTCTGGGTTTGTTAATGGGGACTACAGTGCAGGCCTGGAATTGCCAAATAGCTGCTAGGTGGGCTATCGAGAACCTGGTTGCAATGTAAATGATACAATAAAAATGTTGGAGAGGTTATTGCCTCCCCCTGCATAAATGCAACTCAAGTGAAATATTACCGCTCTAAAAACTGGCTTGCAAGTATCTTTCTGCTTCAAGATAATTCTTTGGAGGTGAATCATAGCTTCGAGGTAACAGTGGGAGCACCCAAACAAATTTAATACCAAAGCAATACATCTGAATTTTGTTTTAGAGATGCATTAGAAAGCAAAAGTTCTTTCTTGAATGAAAGCCTAGTTATGTGATAAAATTCATCTTTATTTAGGAGAACACCCTAACGAAGGCTGAGCAAACTTCCTTCACTTTTTCTCTGCCACAGATGTAGATACAGGTTCCTTGCATTAGGAGTTAGGCTTGACAGAGTTACTATCCCATGCAGCCTGGAAGCTGTGAATTGTTCTTAAGTAAATAGTATGTGCTGGTTTCCAAAAGGCTTCTAAGCCTCTGAGGTTACTAAGGAAGGCACAAAGGCCAAACTGACAGTCTCCACCTGTCCTCATTTAAGGTAAAACAGAACCAATTTTCTGTTGAGGAATTTTACCTTGCCGTTAATTATCTTCTAAGTAACTAAACTCTCTTAATTATTATTATTATTATTATTAAAATTAACTGCATATTCTTCAGACAGTGTCTGCTTCCAGAGTAGTAAGGTGTGATGTTTATAGCCAATACCAAGGAACGGTATGCAGAGAGGGTCCTGCTTATACTTACTGCTGTAACAACCAAGGGCACTAACTTTGCTATTTGCCTCGTTGCAGGGTCAGAAGCAGAAGAGCATAGAAGGGTCCCACCTGCAGGGAGGAGCAGAAAGGAGAGGTAACCCAAAACTGACCAACAGGGTATTCCATCCCATGAGCATCATGCTCAGTATAAAACTGGAGGGATCAAAAAGTCAGCCTCTTTCTTCAATGGCCAGGGTCTGAGGAGAACCTCAGGAGAACAGATCACATCTGTCTGTGATCCCAATCCATGCGTTCCTGAATCCAGATCCAGAATCCAGTTCCCGGCTGCCGCTGAGTCCAGTCTGAGACTTCCCCAGTGCCTGCCGGTGACATCATCCTGGGAGCTTGACACAGTTTTGTATATATTGTATATACTTTGTTATTTTCTTATAAACATTATCTTTCTCTTATTATTATTTTATTATTAATATTTCATTAAAGTAGTTCAGTTTCTTTTCAACTCATAAGTGTCTCTCTCTCTCATTCTTCTCTCTCTTGGGAGGGAGGTTAAAGAGAGCATCTCTCATTCATTTAGGGGCTATCCCAGTCCAAACCAGGACACCACCACAGGAGAATGGGAAAACAGGTTACAAACACAAGGAAATTTTGTTTTCCTGTTCTGTGATTCATCTTTCCTGGTGGCTGTGTGTAAGGGTGTCCGTGGGCCCTGAAATGAATCTTAGCTGAGGGTGCTGCACAGAGTCGTGTTCTTTAAACTTGTTTTGAATAACCCCGTTTCCAGTCTCCACTGACACATTTTTTGCAGCTTGTAGGCACTGCCAAGCCCAGCAAACCACTGAAGTAGGGGTCAGCAGCAGGGGACTTATCTTTACTTAGCCATATAGATTCCCTAATTATTTCTGCTTGCTCCCCCATGGCTTCCTCAGTGCTTGTGGAGTTTCAGAGAAGAACTACTACCAAGAAATGGAATCTACCCGGACCAGCCGCTGGCTAACAATGTCACTCCTGCCTCCTGATCCATACTAATGTGTGTCTTGGCTAGTAGCAACAGTCACAAAGCAGAGCCTTTTTCTTTTTAACCTTCTCCTATCTTCTGGGAATATGCAGCTATTTATAATCATGCCAGATGTTCCAAGGAGGTTTTCTTGCAGCATGTGTTCATCCTCCATCAATAACTTTGCGTGCAGCGTGTGGGATCATCCCTGCAACCTGTAATAAGTTTTCTTATTTCCTGATTTATCTCTTACTGTCCTGGAGTCAAGTGTGTTCTTTTAAGCCAGCGTTGTTCATGCAGTGACTGTGAAGGACAGGAGAAGGCTCAGGCTCCCCAGTGCCAGCCTCCCATGGAGCCAGCAGTCTAAGCAGCTTCATTTCACAGCTGCAGCACCAGCCCAGCTCTGTGCAGCCCAGGACTACGCTCCTGCAACACAAGTAGGAACTTCCCTTCCCCATTACAGCACCATGTTCTCAGGCAGGAAGGACTAAAAGAGGCAGATTCTACTTTTAATACATTTGTTGCATTGCAGGTGATGCAGCCAGGTAGCATTATGAGGGTGCAAGCACCTCATCTGTGCAGGCTTTTGAAATCTCTGTACCTACAGTCTATGCACTGTTTGTATTTAAGTGGGATTTCTCAGTGCTGTGAGATAAATCTTTGTTTTAAAACCAGCTTTTAAAGACAATGGACTGATGGGTGTATTACTAGAGGCATCTGCATCTTGGTGCTTCCTTCCCAGAGCGTCTCCTCAGTTACCTGTTGCTTGGTGGAATGCCTTTGCACACAGTTTTGCAGTTCAAATAATACATAAGGCAGTTCTTTTTAAAAGATAAGAAACAGAAAAGATAAGAAACAGGCTCTACTAATTGGCAAAATGTGCCAGGCATGCCTTTCAACTATTTTAAAATGTTGGGTTAAGATCAGAAAGGCCCCAAAAGATCAAACCATAATTCACATTTTGCATATATGGTCCAGTGATAGGAGATGATTTGTGACACTTACATTTCAGGGCTCCCAACACCAAACTTTTAAGGGACCTGGTGAGTATTATGACAGTTCTGAGAATTCAGTTCTGGCATGTAACAGGAAAGTGACACAAATCCATTTATTTTTTTTTTTAATCCAGTGCTGATTATTTGGTGATACCAAAGCACACAGTAATTTAGCACAACTGAGTTTGTTTCTCCCCTCAATCAACATAATACAGCAACATCACTGACACAGAAGATTAGCAAATTGTCACAGCATTCTTCTGAATTGTATTTTCATTAAACAATTGTAAATCTTGTACAACAAAATCAAGATTTAAGTTCATGCCTGTGTAGACAGACCACATTCTCTGGCAGGATTATGACCATGACTGTAACACCACAGCACTAGCCATAAAAAAGGAAAGATTTTGACGACCATCAACAGAGAGGGGGGAGCAAACCTGAAAATAAGTTGCATGATATAAACTTTTAAAACGCCATTAATTGAGTTAATTTATGTATAGCAAATATATTTTTATTGGAAATTATTTGTTGCGATTCACACAGGAGCTAAAGGAAGTGGTTATGAAAATCCAAGGTTTCTTCCATGTTTTGCTTTATTGCTTTTTTAAGAAGCCAGTGCTTGAAATCAAAGGTGCTGTATAAATAAGTGTAATGAGATGCAGAAAAAGGAATATTGTAAATTCTAATACAACCAAAATCATATAATTGACCACGTGATCAAGTCTCACTGGAGGCTAGAAAAAGCAATTGTATATGATTTGGTTATCATTAAATTTGCAAGTCTATACTTATAAATGCTGCCATGTACAAGTATGTGTTAGTTATATCAAACTGTCAACACAATTTACTAAATGTTTGAAGACAGCTCTCAAACTCTGAAAGGATTAATGTAAATATAAAGTAACATTTTATTAAGTTACAGCTTTTTAGTTTACTCCTTAAATGGATGAGCTGGAGTTACTCAGAAATTGAATTGATACTTATTGTGATGTAAATTTGAAAAATTAAAGCTTTGGCAAAATGATTATTGTGTATTTCATGTCCTGTTGACCTGACAATGTAACAGCATGAAAATCTGCTTTAGGAAGCCCAGAAAGTGAGCTTTCTCCTGTGAGATGATGTATAAATGCTTTGGTAGCCAGCTTCTGGGGTGAGGGTCTAATCCTTGCAGATTCTCAGACACAGTAGTGCTCACCAAGCTGCAGAGATGCAGGCACTGGGCAGAGATAAGAACCTGGGACGATTCTCCCCCTTGGGCTGGGGACATCAAGTCACTGGCCACATCTGACACTGCAGGGCATAAAGGTGATACAGATAGCCATTGCCCTGCTCTTATCCCCTTTCAGAAAGATATTACAGCTTTCTTCTGTGAAAATGACTGAGATGTCACTCGTTGAATCTGTCTGAATCGCACTTGCCTTGATTATTCCTGATTTAGTATTTTCTAGGTCAAGGCTATTTCATTGCCACTATCTGAGCTGTCACCAAAATGAGTTATATCTTCAATTACAGAAACACATGGGATATCACACCTTTTTTTTCCATACTTGTTGTGGAAATGTTGTCAAGATTCCATTCTTACATGTTTCATTTCACCCTGAACTCCAGAAGAAAAATAGCATACTTCATCATGTAATAACAGCATTTTGCTGGATGGTTTGCTACTCCTTTGCTCTAGAATCAGCATCCCTGTTTCTGAGAGATATTTTTGTTACAGAGTGTTACAAGCTGTTTTACTAGATGTCAGGGATATATCCGTAGCTATCACAGCACTCCTGCACGCTCTTCTTTCTCATTTGATGCTGGCTCCTGCAGGACTCTCCATCACAGCCCTGTTTCACTGCGCTCTGCCCGGCGGTCACACTCAGTGAGTGCCCACTTTCTGTCTCAGAATATTCCTGTCTGCTGCTCCCAAAGTCCCAAAGTCTCTGCCTTCATGGCCCACTGCTGCCATACATGCTGCTTATCTCCGCGCCGTTGTGCTATTCCTAATTCAGTCAGTCATTTGCATATTAGAATATATGTAGCAGGCTTAGCAGACCGTAGGATGTCTGCCACTGCTATACATCAGGAGGAGGAAGGAGCAAAGAGATCTCTAATTACTAACTTCCACTGGAAGTAACAGAAACATCCTAAGCAAGTGTTTGAAATACATAAGGCTTCTGAAGTATTTTGTGAATAGGTGACAATCCTCCAGGGCATACGTGAGGTCTGCAGCACTGGGCACTCCTTCCATGCCTGGATTCAAAAGTCATTGATGCAGCTGGGTTTTATTTGCCATGGCAGTCTTGGTAACAATGACAACTTAAACTGAACAGCTTGGACATACCAGTTTCTGACTTATGCTGGGTTGGAGTAGAGGTCAGCATTCCCTTTTGAGCCATAGCTGTATTTCAATCAAGACACATTCAATATCGTGACTTGATTCATAAATAATTGATGCAGCTGTTACACCATTTTGCCTTTGATCTTTTCAGAATGAAACAGAGTTCAACACATGCAGTGTCTTGAGACGTATAAGCAAATAAAACTGAGGTATCAGCAGAATCCATATTGACACAAAGGCAGGGTTTGGCAGCTTCACTAGTTTCACAGAGAAAACAGTTATTGTAAGCTGGAAGTTTGAACTCATCAGTTGGAATGTCCTCAAATTAAAACTGATTTTACTCATAGTTGAGAGAATTCCTCATGATAGCGTATCAGCAGACATATTTTTCTTTTAAATCTTCTCACCTTCTCTTCTGAACACAAATTTGGCTCCTACCTCTATTTTAGCGCAGCAATACTAACTCTCTCTCTCTTCAAGTCAGTCCTCTTCTGTACAAAAGTAAAAGTCACCACCTTTCTCTCTCACATCAGTCCTTGGAGAGTGAAAGTCATACTGAGCTGAAAAGGTCTAAACCAGAGTTCTTAACCTGCCTGAACTCTCCCTTTCTTTCTTGACTTCATGTGGGCAACATCTCCATCCTGCTGGTCACTTGTAAC
>BJBW01001538.1:0-91059 GCA_004320125.1 Scolopax mira | reverse complement strand
TATATAGACCACCACCACACACACGTATATAGACCACCACCACACACACGTATCTACAGGTAACAGGAAATGTTGCCTGCATCTCTGATCAGCTCATGGTGTCAACCCACATTGTCCTTCCAGTCAACACCACCTACACTTAAAAACGTTTTTATACATCTCCTTAAGTACCTGCAGAACTATTTCTTTCCAATTCCTTCCTTACCACTGTCTTCTGTTACGATATATGCTAAGGAAAAGAAAAAAAAAAAAAGGCAATAACTAGGCTTCTGCTATGCTATGATTATGGTTTATTCTGGTGATCAACCTGATCTGTCTCCAGCCTGTCTCTAGTCTTTTGGACTGCAACCTCACACATACATACAAATAGGAACAGAATATAAAGGTCATACTAATGAAGTATGTGATCATACCTTGAAAAGGAATAATATTATATGAAGATCCTGGGGGACAGTCATCAAAACCAGACTGTTGATTGGGAATTTCTTGCACAAAGCTGTGCAAGGACCAAACAACTGCTGGACCTGCAGATGGGGAATACCAAACAGAAGCTTGAAGGTGGAATATGAGGCTTGGTGCATGATATCAGTTAAATACTGCATGTAGTTTAGAACTGATTTTTAAATATTCAGTTTTAACTATTAAACCAATAACAATCAAAAAAGTCTGTTTGTATTTTGCAAACACAGGGTATACCTGACTATGAGACCATACCAGTAAGTAAAAAATAAGAAAAAAATATTTCTAAGCACAGAAATTCTCAAAGGCAGCACCGACTTTTCTTCAGATAAAAGCTGAGTATAGGTTGTGTAGGTAAAGTGCTAGAATACTTTGAGAAAAACTAAAGTTGTTATAAATATTGTCAAAGTAGCTGAAAGACATGAATAAGAAAGAGGTCAGCCATACATGGTCATTTAGTGCTACCCAAAGGGTACTGTAAGGAAAAAATGATGTATCTACCAAGGTTTGTACCCCTTTTCTCCCCAAATCATGTATTGTTTACTGTAGTTGTAAGAAACCACAACATACTAGTGATAAATGAAAGATCTATTACCTAAAACTACCTTGCCTTCCTTTGCTTATCACTTACCAAACAGACACCTTTTTATTGATACAGTGAACTAGAAATAGGATATTATTGCATTATCCCTGGTAATTTTAGTAAATTATTTCAGCTCAGTAAAAACAGCAAATACATTTTTTGCTTACTGTCATTAGCACTAATTAATTAGGATTATTAAAAATTCTTAGCACAGGGTTTTTCTCCTCTGCACTTATTTAAATGCCAAATTTGTTTTGCTGAGAGGTTGGCATAAGACTGAAACAGCTGCAGGGTCATGGAAAATAAGCTGAAGGAAACCTTCAAGCTGAGAAGTAGATAGGATTTCTTATTAGTCTCAGTAAGCAGTCTATCTGCCCAGGGTGAAATTTAGCTGCTTTTTTACTTTTATAGATTAAAATTGTGATATTAAAGTTTAGTCCACGAATGTGATGACTCAGTTACTGCTTCCTCCTGCAGCCTCAATACTTAGTTGATTTTCTATTTAAAGATTAAACTCATTTTCAATTCTACATTGACATAAATGTGTTGGGATCTGTCTCTCATAGTTTACTGGAAGCTAGGAAATAAACTGCACAGGAATGAGGTTAAGCATGATATTGCTGTGACTACGGAACAGCAACCGACTCAACCACTTTTAAAATAATACCAGGCCCAGATGAAAGAAAACTGGCTCACAATGAATGTTTCAGCAGATCTATGCTCAATTCAAGGAAAGGAAAATTCTCCCAACAGATTATCCTCCCTGGGAATGTGAATCCTGCATCACAGATGATGTCAGGGGAGAAAAAAACCCACAAAACCACACTTTAAACTTTCTAGGACATGACGTCCCAGCACAGAAGACTTGGTAACCAGGGTAAAGTGGTAAGACAAGGCTGTCAGCAGACTCTATATAGGGTTCCTCAGGGTATAGGCAAAGATAAATGCAGCGTGAGTTACTTCTTGGCACTACGGGGACTTTAATATTAGTGAAAACAACTTCAGGTTTATGTAATTTACACTGGAATCTAGGAAGCTCCTATATTAGCTTACAATTGAGGAATGTGGTTGAAGTAGAATTAATGATGGAATTAATGAAGGTGTTAAGGGGTCTTTAACAAAGTGTCTCTGCCCGTGGCAGCACCCTATCTGGTAACAACCAGATGCCACGGTTTTGGTTCAGATGATTCATGAGAAACTCGGATTATGGATTTTTGCACATCAGAAACATAGAGAGAGTAACATAAGTAACATTAGCTACTCTCCCAACATGGTTATGCATGTTTAGTTTTGGTTAGTGTCTTGTTAATCAAAGCACACTACCCTGCTGTCAGTGCACTGAATGGCCACATCTTTTTCCTTGTAACATTTTAGGAGTGAGAAAATGTCAGTTCCTTTTTGAAACAATACATTTTTACCAAACATGTTTCTTAGAAGTGCCAGTGTCCCATTTTAATACTCTGCGTTATCAAAAGCATTAATGGATAGAACTAATCCTCTGTAACACACTCCTAACACATAGATTTCACTGAATTTTTAGAGGTGGAAGGGTCCATAGAGATCATCTAGTCCAACTCCCCTGCCAAAGCAGTGTTGCCCAGAGCTAGAGCACATCACTCAGGGCTGCATCCAGGAGGGTCTTGAAAATCTCCAGAGAAGGGGATTCCACCACCTGCCTGGGCAGCCTGTTCCAGGGCTCCCTCACCCTCACTGGGAAGCAGTTTTTTCTCATATTTGAGTGGAACTTCCTATGTTCCATCTCATTATCCCTCGTCCTCTCACTTGCAGCCACTGAAAAGTCTGGCTCCCTCCTCCTTCAACCCACCCTTTAGATACTTATAGGCATGCATATACTTATAGATACATGCATATACTTATAGATGTGCATATATATTCACATACGTGTATATACTCATATGCTCATTGTGTAAATATGAGTAGCATAATAATTGCCTTTGATTAACATCTAAGACAGTGCTACATTGGTCTGAATGACAGGGATAATGAAAAAACTGGCCTACAACTGAAAAATACATTTTCACTGTTAAAATGCACATTCGCCAGCCTTAGGCCAATGCTTTGGTTGAGCTCAGGACCCCACCAAACAGCTTACAACCTGTCTTTGTACACAACACCCTTTGTACAGAACCCTGGCATCACTCCTGTTCCAAAAAACGGTCATGTGAGCTGAGTTGCATCACACTGGTTGCATCATCCCCTTTTTATGGCTACATAAAGTATATCCTCACAAGATACTCAGATTCCATCTGTCATCTGGTTCAGCTTTCACACGTTAAATTTCTAGCAACTTCAGACAAATGGGGGAAGCTACTTCAGACAAATGGGGGAAGTGTTAATCATACACATGAATGGGTGATCTTCCTCTACAACGATGTGGTATTGTCAATAATTCCACTACCAGATTAGTAGGAGAACAGGCACGGAGACATCTTGACTGTGGAAAACATTGCTGCATTTCACGGCAGAAACTTTTGAAGTCCCATCAGTGAGCTATATAGACCAGAAAGGTTTGGAGATGCTGGTTACCACTGTAACTTCTACAAAGGAAGAGCAAAAAGTATTGCAGAATCATGAGGGGAACTACCTCCAAACACAGCATTCAGTTCAGATGCAGTTTTGCATTGAGGATTCTCTGGTGCATGATGGGGTACAAACGCAAAGTCAATGTTTCCTTCAGCTAGGGCATTCCTGCTTATTTTCAGTAAACTTCTACAGAGCTAGTACCATAGACACAGAAATTCTCCTCTGGGTGTATCTGAAATTGGCAAGTGAGTACAAAAATGAAGTTGGCAGGAATCTCTGGAGTGATGGAGACACTCACGCATGAATGCAACACAAAGCAGGATCACAAGGCGAGCTGTATGAGGAAACTGTATTACCAGTCTGTGGCACCAAACTGCTGAGCAATGTGTCTTCACCTCTCATTTCACCGATGGGCACATTGCTAAGTACTCCAGCACAGATCTTGTTGCAGTGATTTTCCCTGGGCAGTTGCGTACTGTGATATTCTAGGAAGTAAGAAAAGCAAGGCACTGTAACAATAACGTAATGAAATGGAACATCCCTTTAATTTATGACTGGTTAATATGCAGAAGTATGCTTAGCCTTTGGAAACTTTGTAACAAAATAGAATCGGGGAAAGATGAAAACTAGCAGACCTACTTCCATCTTCACAGGTTAGCTGAGATAAATATTTCCTTTTTTAAAATACAGGTACTATATTTAGGTAGCCACATCACTGCTTAGTGCAGACAAAGAGTAACAAAGGTCTTTTCAGATACTAGTGACTGTATATTTTTCAATGCTTTCCCTCTGAGCCTTTCACTATCCTATGATAAACCAGCTAGCATTATTTGAAAATTCCACCCAGTCCTGACGCTATCTAGGCTACTGCAGGGACAAGAAACAAAGGTACAAGTAATTTCATTTTCACTTTGATTCCAGCAGAAAACAGTTTCATATTGAAATAAATAAATAAAAGCTTGATTATTCTGAGAATTATTATTAAGAATGTAAGATTTTTCTAACAGATAACTAGAGAAATCTCTTGATGCTTGCTGGTGATTCACTTACATTTTGCATACCATAAAATCTATGTTTTTTACTGAACTCTGAAGGAGGATTGATAAGTCACTAACACATCAGATGCAGTCTCACAAACAAAGTTTAATTTTCTGCAGCACACATACAAATGCCAGTTACAGAAAATCATGAAGTCCAAACTCAGATGCCCGATTAATTCAGCCTATGTTCAGGCATGTAAACCAAGAATTTCCAGGTAGAACGTTTTGCTACAAGTGGCACCACTTTAGTATGCCTTTCACAAATCTGAATATATAATGATAAATAAAAGATTTGGTTATGTATGTATAGTGACATCCATCTCCCTTGGTCCTCCTGATATATAAAGACTGTAATGTAACTTATAAAACCTCAGCAGTTTTGTATGCAAAAATTGTATGTTCTAGGCAAAGTGTTCTCAAGAAGGCATATGTACATTATTGCAATCTGCTACATACCTTCTTAGAGAAATACATGTGTTAATTAATACAGTGATTTAACTGAGGATGTTGGTGCTAGGACATCATTTTCCCAGAAAAATAAATTGGAAAGTAAACAGAACAAATAGAAATGTAGCTGAAAATTAAATTATCCCCAGTATGAACTGACTTTGTTTACTGGCAGTTTGCGGAAAGATATTTATTTTGCCTCGTTTACCTTTAACTGACTATTCCCCTTGAAGCCTAGATTCTAAAAGTAAACTGTTATGATACTTTGCAACAGTCTGAGGAACCAGCTGAAATTTTAGCAGTATTTGGCTATGGTGATATATTTATCAAATTTCATTTGGAGATTTGAAACTCTGGATGGTTCATCATATATTTCTGTCTGCAAAATCTTCTGCATTAGATACTATGGGAGCATTTCATCCATCGAATTACTGTTTTTCATATTAATGAGTTATAAATGAGAGCTTAATTACTACTAATTGCTTGAAAATCCACTGTCGGTGATTATAATCACTAACGATTAGATTGTTAAACATTCATCTTTGTCTATCTTTAGCAAACTTAATGAGAAATTATGGATCAGATCCTCAGTTTCTGATTCTACTGCTAAGTGCCCGTGGAGCCTCTGCTTGCCCCTGGCACCGACACAGGGGCTGAGTGGAGACAGCAAAAGATGTGCAGGGAGTATATTGCACTCCTGCAATCCACAGCTCACAGAGTTGTCTCCGGGGGCTACTTCTCCCGAGTCCTTTGGTGCAAATCTTCTATTTACAAAGCCTAACCACCCCTCATCTTCCTTGTTTCAAGATCCTGAGAAAGTGAGCTGGTATCCTTCAGACACCAAATAACTTCTTGCGGTTACAAGTGCAATGTGGGCTTGCACAGAGATTTATTTATCTCTGTACAACTTCAGTTGACATTAAATAATAACCATCAGGCTCCTGGTGGGCATTTAAAATGTGTTCAAACCACTTCATTATGCCCTTGACCACCTTTCTACAGCTGGTGCACAGAGCTACTTCTCCCAGAATGGCCTGCCAGCAGGGTAGGTGTACTTCAGATAGACCAACATTGTCTGGTCAAATGTAATTTTGCCCTTCAAATGTTCTTTTAGTATGTATTTAATTATGTATTTTTTTAAATAACACGCTTGCAAAACAATGCCAATTGGAATAGCAGGTTTCCATCTGGATAAACACCAGGGAGTTTGCTTTCATTAGTGCATTTTACTGCATTTCATGTTCCTCCATATTGTAGTGTTACACTTGAAATACTTATTTACTCTGTTACAACACTGTCCTTTAGCAGCTCTTCGCCTCTTTGGTATCTATTCTTCGACAAGGCTCAAATACCACCCTTATTTAGGATGTCAAATAGCCATTAGCACATAAAGCTGAAACCAATTTAGAAGTTATTGCAGGTGTCTTTTCTCCTTCATTATTTAAGGTTAGTTCTTCTACCACAGTGTGCACAATGAACCACTTGAAACCTCTTCATCCACTTTGAAGAAAAATCACCCAGTTTATACTTTAAATAATGTCTACCTGGGAATTTAAGTTAAACGGATGGCTTGTGTAGAGGTAGGTGATGACACCATCCTTTCCACTGGCTCAGTTGAGAGAGCTGCAGTAATTTCTTAAACCACCTCGCTGCTTTCGAGAGATCATCTTTCCAGAGCAATAATTTCTTATCTTCCTGCTCTTTGTCAGAGCCCTTTTGTGCAACTCTGTCAGCTTGAATTGACTTTCGAATAGGAAGAGAGTGCTCAGTATTAATCCAGATGCAGTCTCAATAGAATCACGCAAAATGGCATCTCTGGTAAAATGTATCTTGGGAAGACTAAGAGAAAAAGAAAAAAATTAAATACTGCACATATTCTATACAAAAAATTCTCTCTTTCTAGTTTTACATACATACAGAACCTACATAGAATATGCCTATGTTCTATACACAATTCTCTATAGATGTATATGTAGAATTACATATATAAATTACAGAATCTAATCCTGTAATTCACTTAGGCATGTTTGTAAGTTTAAGGAATGAGGAATCGCAGTGATTTGAGTAAAACAAGTGCATATTCTGTACTTAAAAGATTGTCGCTAAACTGGAGCTATGGATAAGAAAACTTAAATGAAAATTAATCACTGATTGTACTGAAAATCAACTTGACAAAAAAACCCCATTAATATAAAATATCTGACCATAAACACAATGAGAAAGGACTCTCTCCTGCTCTGTTACGTGCAAATTTCAAACCTCAGATTACTGTTTTCTTTTTCATATTTGATATGTAGGCAACTCATAGTCATAATAAGATAAAAAGACATGTGACAGCTTAGTATAACCTAAGAAATCATTTAAAGTTGTGCAAGAACGCATATTCAAGTAATACCACCAATGAAAGTTGTGGTTGATGAAAGATGTAAACCAAACCAAAATTATTAAGCTACACGTAACCAGCCTAGATAGTTGTGCATGAATCCTGACTTCAGCAACTGCTACTTAAGAGTTTTCACCTCTTGAAAGAAAAATAAAAAATCACACTTATACGTTCAAGCAGTTTTACTGGGAAGTAGAGACTTCCTGCAGGAATATACGGATACTGATGGGGCTTAAGAAAGTGGGCAAAACTGTTCAACAATCTCCTGTAACAGTTTTTAATCTGCAGGTTTAAGAGTCCAGGATTCTGTGTAACTTACTTTAGGTCAGTCCTGCAAAAGCATAGTATTATAGTCCCACCTTTTCAATCAATCCAGATATTATTAATAACTTTATCGTAAAAGCTATGCAGATATATCTGGTTTTTACTTGATAATAATGGTGCCACTTTGGATTAATAAACAGAATTATTACTGGGCATTTTTTTGAATGCCAGACTAGGAGCTAAATGAGTGGTGGTCCTGCTCAGTTAATAAGCAGGCTTTTGGAAGCAAGGCTGCAATTACTGAAGTAGGTATTTTTTTGTTTGGTTTAATTTCAGCTGGATTGGTTCCCTGAGTTAGCTCTCTTTATAACCAACCAAATCCTAGGACCAGAAAACGAGTGGAAGTGGGGGTGGAACTGGGAGACTCCCCACGTTGAGGTGAGACAGTTTTACATTGTGCTGAAGTGATCTCAGGAGGGACTGCAGCCTGAATCATCAACACTCCTACAGAATCACTGAAATGAAAATTACTTGTTTAAAGACAGACCTCTCGTTTTAGGACTCTTGCTCAACTCAAAGCAAAACTTAAGATTTGGACAGTAGTAATCCTTAGAAGGTGCAGATTATATTACTAAAAACTCCTTCCAAAGTATTTAATTTCAGCTCCCACATAGGCTATACAAATGTGGACTTTCTGAGACTCCTTGCCATTATTACATTTGTTTTTTTCTGAAACATGGCTTATCTGCATGCAGAGGAATCTGCCCCAACAGATTCCATAATTTCAAGAGCTAGAAAAAAGTATTTCACTCTGTTGGAAGCATAGGCATTGACGCAACGCTTTAAAACATACCTACTACTTCAAATTAAGATTTTTTTAACAAGAAAAGAAGTGGACTGAATTAGTAATACTACAGCATTTGCCCACATATATGGAAACCCAGTAACATTAAAAATATTACTACTATTATGCTTTGGAAAACTGTGATAAATAACATTCCATTTTAAAAAATTGACTATACACAAATTGGTATATATAACCATAAGTCAGAATCAGTTGCACCTTTTTCTGCTTCTCTTTTCCTAATTCTGTTCAGGATGGTTTTGATCCATTAACTTAAAATATATAACTACAGATCTGAAATTCTGTTCAGGCCTAGCTATGATGATTGTGAATGCACACATATATATACAAAAACCTGACCGTTAAAAATAAATCATCTTGAGTCACATAAGCTTTATGTATTTAACATTTCATCAAACTCAGACTATGGAGGAAGGGTATCACTTTAGCTGCCATAGGCCAGTACACAGTTGTCATATTTATCTGTACCATGTCTACGCATGAGATAACTTCAACTGTAATTTGAACATATTGTTGTGCATTTTTAGGCTGCCATCTGCAAAGTTTGACTGGAGCAGAGACTCCACAGTCATGCCTTTAAGCTGCGTTCTGTACTAATATGTGGAAGTTATAGGCACAACTACATGTTGGTTTTCTTTTAGCCTCTTCTCTATATCTAACACTCGTTTTCCAGGTGTGAAGAGAGGATGGACATGATACCTCCAGACCCCTCCAGTGCCGGGTACCGCTGCCCCCTCACAGGATTCACCTTGAAGCTGACACTCAAATCCGCATGTCCGGCTACCAGAGAGACTCCACACACCGTCCGTGTGCCTGTCAGGGAAATGGCTGAAGTTAAGAGTCCTTCTGCCTCTACGCTCCGGGTCTAGGCCTGACCCCTCAACAGACACGTCGCTCCCTATGCCCACCCACCGCCCTCCTCTCCCTGAGGGAACTGCTGCCTCTGAAGCTTCTAATGCACGGCTCCTCAGACACCTGTGCCCAGAGACATGCCCTGTGAACAGCTTTTCCTGTGGGATAAAACACCGCCGCACACCGGGGATCCCCGGACCGACCGCCCACCCCAGGGCGGCTGGGCCTCCCGCCACCCTCCTCCCTTCAGAGCCTTCCCGCCCTTTCCCGCGCCGCCGGGCACAGCCCAGCCTCACCTCCTCAGGGCGCATGCGCGCGGGCTCCGCACCTGCGCAGTGCTCGCGGAAGGCGCGGCTGGGAGGAGGTCTACGCATGTGAGGAGGGCGGCCGCGGCAGCCGGTACGCGGGCGGCGTGGGCGTGGGGAGCCGGGGTGAGGCGGCTCGGGCGGAGCGGGGTGGTGGGGCCGGTTTTTGGGGTGGGGACGGGACGGGACGGGCCTGCTCCGCTCCGCTCCTGCTGCATCCCGGATGGGAATCGCCGCAGGGTCCCAGCCACCTCCCCTCCGGGCTGCCCGGGTGAGGGCTGCCTCCGGAGCCGAGGCCAGCGCTCAGTCTCACGGACGCGGGGCTGAGGGGGCCCTTAGCCTGGGCTTCGCGGAGCCGGTCCGCGCTGCCGGGGCCGGGGGTTTGGTCCTTCCCCTCAGCCAGGGCACGCCTGGGTTAGCGGTGCCGTTGTGGGGCGAGGGGCCTTGTAGGGCCTGAGGGGAAGGAGAACGGCGTGGGCTTCGTCGGTTCCGTCAAATTTCGTGATAAAGTGTAGAAAGTCATACCAAGTGTAGGTGTTTTAGGAGCAATGTGCTGAGAGAAGTCTTCCTAAATCGTCAGATCCAGTCATGAAATACAACTTACTGTGCTTTTTGGTATCCTTTCCTGGAGTCAGCTGGAAAGAAAGTGCTTTAGGCCCCTCTTGACCTGGCTGGACTCACTCATACAACCTTCCCCAATGAGGAATATACTGAATCCAAGCTTTAGCTGATACTAGCCCTTGTGTCAGCATTGCCACTTAATCTAAATTAATTGTTTTGTGAACATGTTGCTCTAGACATCCTTTCTCTTATCAGCTCTAGGATGGGATCCTGTTAAAGATTAAGACATCTACATAGAGTCAGCAGAGATGTAGACTTTCACCCGGTAGCTTAAATGTGTCTCTTGTAAATTGGCATGTGCTAAGGTGTTAGAGAAGCAAACTGGGCTGGCAGGTATAGTGTGAGCCACAGGTGATTCATGCCCTTCTGGAGCACAGCTGGGCGGCAGGGTGAGAAGCTGAAGCACCTTATGGCTTTCGATATATTTAGGACACTTAGTCAAACCCTGTCCTCATTTAGTCAGAGAAAAAAAAGCTGCCCTTTTTGTTAATTCCATGCAAACTTTTCAGCCTTTTCTAAAACTTTTCCTCCTTGTTTATCTTCTGTTTTGGAGGCTATTGTCTAAACTTTTTTCTTTTCTTCCTTGATATTCCTAGCTCATTTTTAGGGAGCAAACTTTATTAAGCTACTCAAATTTTTGTATCCTTTTTGTATAGATACGTGAATAGCAGAGTGGACAGGTGGGCAGACCTGTTCAAAGATGATCTTGCTGATCTGATAAAATGAGCCAAGGCTATTTGCATGCTTGTCTGTATGAGAAATAATTTGTCTGATATATATGATTATATTTGGTTTTTTGATAGCTTCATTACTTTGCTTTCTCATACTTATCCTTCTGACTTGTTTATTTTTGAGGTTGCTTTAGACTTACAGTTTCTTGATGTCTAGCTGTAGTTCTTGTGTTAGGTGTGATATGATTGCTTACAAATATGTGTAACTTGAAGTGTTGAACTTCATTATACCAGCATTACTTCTGTTATTTGGCAAATCCTTTTTTTTTCCTTATTAATTCCACTTCTTTTTGTATTGGTGATTCCACAAACTCAATTTTTACTTCAGAAAACACTGAAGGCGAAATGTGAAAATAAAAGAAAAAATATTTACTCAAATATATTTTTGAAAATACTTAAAAAGAGATTGGTCCCAAAAGGAGCTCCATTAAGTATTTCCATAAATACATTTGTATTTATGAACCTCCGTGTAGCCCAATAGCTCCCCTGTCAGTGCAACCCAATACTGCTTTTTTGCTTCAGAACAGTTTGTTTTTCATTTCCAACACTATTTCTGATCTCCTTCTGTTAACCTAATCTTTTCTCCTGTGGCATTGTACTTATGCCCAGCATAACACATTTGGCTGTAAATGCTTGTATTTAGATGTTTGGAGTGCTTTGTTCATTATCTTATTGATAACTTACAGATGTTCCCATGTGTGGATGAGATAACTTTATTGCCCTTTCTTAACTTTCATTTTTGGGTGACAACCTATGTTACATTTCACAAAGTCAGAATCTAGCTCATGAGGTTACTTCAGTTCTGTCTCTGCATGTCATCCTTATCATTACAGATAAATGTACCATCTTTCCAGCAGTTTTAGAAGCTGCAGACAAAGTAGTATCTTTGACTGAGGTGTTCTTCCATGTTCTATCACTAAAATCCAGCATTCCCAGTGTTTGGACAGTCAAGGCCTTCAGTCTTCCTTGACTAGTCCTTGCCTGAAAAGTAGGCTGTGATTATTATTACAGCTTTATCTGACTGGTTTGGTCTACTACTAATTTTAAGGAGTATTTCCAGTCTTACCATAAACTGCATTTTCCTTATAGTCCTCTGCTGCTTTTAAGCTGGGGTAAGCGTTCCTGTTAACATGTGGAGAACTATTATTTTATCATCCTGATCTTTCCTTGTAAATCCTAGTTTATTGGCTGTCCAGGGAGGTGATGATCTGTGACTAATCTACTTCCCTCATTTTATTCCCTTGCTACTTTTATATAAAACCAGAACTGAATATATATTTCTCCAGTTAACTAAACTATGACAATTTCACTTGCTCATACCCTGTATGCTTTTCCCTTTTTATTTTATTTTTTTGATTCAGTCTGGTGTGAAAATGTCTGTATAATGCCTTACATAGTAATGTTCGATTTTGATGAAGACTCTTAAGTCTATCATAATTATACTGTTAATGTGAGCTAGAATGTCTGTTTAGATTTATGTCAATTCCTGTTCATTTTCTTCCTGTATGTGTATGACAGCAAATGATAATTAAAACATTTTATTTTCCAGATCACTTTATTTTTTGTCTCTGCACCTCAAATGGGACATGCGTGTTTAGGTGACTAACTACAGGAACATCAAAATGCCTACTCTTGAACATCCAGCATACCCAGCAGCTACACTGCTTCAGTTGGAAAGTTTGATGCCTTGTCGAGAATCCCAAGTGTCCATATTGCTGTCAATATTTGGAGAGGTAGAGCTTTTATATTATACACGTGAACACAACAAAAGTTCTGCTGTCTCTGAGAAAGCAACAATTTAAGGGCGTTTTTATGGTGTCATTAAGGGTGTACTTTGATTGTCCCCTCCCCTCTTTTTTTTTTTTTTTTTGTTGCCCATCTTTAATGTGAGTATTTGGCAGATCGATTCTAGTAAGTTTGAAGGTTGAAAGCTGTTTTGCAGCAGGGAAGACCCAAACAAACTTAGAGCTCTGTGCCTTGCTGTGTCTGAAGCCAGGCTTCTCCATGACTGTTTCATCTTTGCCACTCAGTACAGGAAGTACGTCTGTCTTCTTTCCTGGTTTAAAGTTCTGGGTTTGCTTTTTTCTTTTTTTGCAGTTTGAGTGTAGAAATTCAATTTGGTTTTGACCCGTTAATGTAATGTCTGCATGCCTGAATTCTAAGTACATGAAATTGATTGGATTCTTGGTTCTGTTGCTGGCTATAAGTTTTGGAAATCACTGACTTGTTAATTGATTCTGTTACTGGTTGGTAAATATATGGTAAAAAGTAATGGAGGTTTTTATCTGCAAACTTAAAATAAGTTGATTTACATTCAGTTAACAAAATGGAAATTAGTATCTGTTTCTGGTTCTGCCTTTAATTATAGATAATAATTACATCAATTTAGAGTATTTAAGTTTTATGAATTTATTACAAGCATAATGGCAACAAGTCTTCTTAAAAAAAAAAAGATAAATTCTTGTTAAATATGCAGGTCAGAGTATCTGCATATTTTGCACAAGATTGCCTTCGTCTTGGATTAATCGAATATCATCACTTTTAATGAAAAGTGTTTGTCAGATTTAATTTTGCATTCACTGTTTAAGTCAAGATTCTTGTAAATGAGGGGAAAAAAAAACCAAAACAAAAATAAATGCCTGTTCAGAATGAAATAAAAATAACGTTATTTTCATTGCATCTTAAAAAAAAATAAACCCATGAAATATACCGCATCAGTACCATTAAATAGGTAGAGGTATTATATAAAATACTGCCCTGCAAGAGAAGAGCAAGCTCCTTTACCATCTCCTCCATGAAACTATTTAATTCTTTTCTGTTTGGTGCTGTTAGAAAGAAAATCAGTTTGTAGTGTTTGCAGAAGTTAGGACAGTATAAAGCTTGTGCTTTGTGCTTGCCAAGGTGTTGTTTCGGTTAGTTAACTAATTTGGATTAGTAGTCCACTGCTTTTCTCTCTTGGTATATGGAATCTTTTTGTTTGGTTGGTTGTTTTTTCCCATGAAAAATGTGTACTCATGTTAAAGCAGTTTCATTGTAGCTTTATGTGATACTTGATTCTTTGGACTTGCTCTCCCAGCGTTTCAGTGGAGAGGAAACAAAACTTGATCACATTGATTCTGTAATAACTGGCGTATTTTTTTTTAGTACCACAATTTAAAAGGTATTCTTCTAGAGGGAAACTTCATTGGTAAATCTGTTACTTGTTGAATGAAAAAGAAGAATTAAAACGGCAACATCTTTTTTTTTTTTTTCCTAGCGCCAGCACTTCAGTTTTCCATCCATCTTCATCTATGGGCATACGTCTAGTGGAAAGACCTATGTGATGCAAACTCTTCTAAAGACCTTACAGGTAAGAATGTTCACAATGGATATTGGATTTAGAATTTATTTGTAACATATGGCCCCTTGAGCTAGCTTCTGTTTTCTCAAAACGGATTGTTTCTTCAGCTGTTTCTGTCTTCTTGATTCTTCTTCTCCACTTAGTGTGTGTTGAACACATAGTTTTTCTCACTAGTGCATTTAGGACAAAGTGAAATCATACATTCTGAGTTATGATATAAATTCTATAATCTTTCTAAGAAAGTTTAAAAAGAAAAAAAGGAGACAAATTTTGTTAGCTCTCTAAAACGGACTTAACTTGAAATAGCTCCATTGACAAGTAAGTACTCTTACAATGATTCCAGTTCAATCTCAGAGTCACTTATACTGGACCTTTTTTTGAATCTTTTTGAAATTCTCCTTTAAAGTAGTTCTACTTGTGTGTGAAGAGAGTGGGAGTGTATATGAAGAGCAGCGAGAAGAGTTTACAGCAGTGGAATTTTGTTTTATTTGTTTTGTGTTAATAAGCTCATTTTAATTATATTCAGTTGGATGGGTATCATGTATTTAAACCATAGAGCTGAACAGCCGAAGAGCTTAAACTTACTAAAGTTATTAAAAGAATTCAAAGCAAACTTACAAGCTGTGTGTGTTTGCTGAAATGTCTGAAATGGTGAAAATCACTGGCTGAATACTAGGCAACTGCTATTCTTTCTGGTTTTGATAATTGCTTTTGCAGACTTTGGGGGAATGCTGTATTTGTTACAGCAAATTTGGTTAGTTCTAATCAGCCCTCTTATAGAAGGAGGAAAATCCATCTTTCACTTGGAAAAAAGAAACAGCACATTAGTTCTAAAATGTTGGAGCAATGTTGCATAGGAACAATTTGTTTAATTCCTGACAATTATTCTTTTGCTTAATGAATCGTCTCTAAATGGGAAAAAGTGTATTAATAGCCCTTTTTAGTATTATATTTTCAGAACCTGTTTGAAAATACTAATTTTGTGCACTTTAATTTATTCTAGATTCTCTAAACACAGCTCGGTATGCGTCATAAGTTAAAAACCCTGAGGAACAGGATGCCATTCACAGTTTCTAATGTAATAGAATTAATTCCCCAGGTGTGTTTGCAATTACTAAGCTTGGCTTTGCCAGGTCTTTTTGCTGTCAGGATGGATCTTACCCTATCATGCCAGTACTGTTGCTCTTTCCTCCTGTTGGAGTCTAACTTTCATGAATATCAGGATTATATGTTCTTTTTCAGCTTGATCATCCAAGATAAGCTTGCTCTGGGTTTCTGCTCTTAGAAAGCAGCGTAGGAGTAAGTTAGAAGTAGGTCAAGGAGGACTGAAAAGACAGATGTTGGAATATGTGAAGTGGAAACTGCTGAGAAGTCAGTCATTGTACAGTTTTGAATTTGGAGCCCTACATTCCTAGGAAGCCAGGACTACAAACTCTCTTCCCCTCAACTGTTATGGAAAAAACCCCTACTTAATGCTGTTCACTGGGATGTGACACGTCCTTGATGATTAATACTGGAGTCGCTGTATGTTATTAACCTTAAGTAGGAACTTTGTCAGGAATAGCCTTACTTCAGTTGCAAGGACTGCAGGCAGAGAAGCCTCCCCTTTAAACATTGTGTGAGAATCTAAATTACATGGAAATAGTGGGTCATTGTGGCTCAACGCATGTTTCTTCTAAAAATAGTTGTCTTGAAGAATGATGTAGGGAGGTATGGCCATAAGCGCATTGCAGAACCTGACTGGTCAGTGCTGCCAGGAGACTTTTAGATACTATGTTCCTGCAACTTTTGTGGTCTCTTGTTTTTTTCTGCTAGCAAATGTGGTTATTCATGATAGTTTTATTCCTTATTCTGTTTTTTCCCAAAACAGGTTTTAAAGTCCTTCTAAGTTGAAGGGTATTGTCACAGAAATTTCCATCTAAACCTATTAGTGCCTATGTTTCTGTCAGTCACATAGTTCAGGGATTTAAATCCAATAACAGGTGCCTACTTCATGCCTAACCCGTACACTTCCACTTGTGTGTTCTCTGATACTTCCGGCACGTCCAGAGTGCATTTATGGCATATCTGCAGGACTGGGTTTTACACAAAACACAGTGATCTTGTGCCTTTCATTAAAAATGCTACAGAGAGAGAAAGGTGGAAGGCAGGAAGGCATCCTCTTTCATGCCTTTTGTGCAGTGCACCTAACGTTGTGCTGCCTGTTTGCCACATACCCAAAGGTGTGCCCAGAGCCTGGAAAGGAATAGGATAAAACAGCATCTCTTGTTGCAGAACTTCCTATTGGCAAGGACGGGTGTCTCCATCCGCGGTGGAGTGTGACACACAGTGTGGTGTGTGAATCGCATCCCAGGCACCCAGCTTCTGCTGTGCAGGTGCAGCATTTTGAATAGGTGCTTTTGGAGATGTGACCCCTTTCTTTTAATAGTGTTCAGAATCATAAGAAAGCTTTTTGTTACACATTGTTTGAGTGGATTGCCAGAGTATACTCATGCTCTCTCACAATCCTGAATCATACGCCATATATTGTATTTTAAGTAGCAAGACTGATATAATGTACTTAGATATTTTTTGTTGTTACTGTTGTTATACACGCATTCCTGTATGAGAAGATTAACTTTGCAAGTAATGCTTCTGTGTCCCAATGACTAATGGTTTGCAGAGGTTTCAGTATAAGGCATATGCCTTACCAGACACAGTGGAATGATGCAAATAATCTGTTGCTTAAAAAGGTAGTTGTTAAAAAATTACCTTTTTTACCTTATGTAGGTTTGCATACTGGTAATACTTTGTAATCTCTAGTGTCTGTTATTTATAGACAAATAACCTTAATTTTTCAATAGTACTAAATTAGTAATTACATTTTATTGCCATAAAATGTATCTTGTGCTCTTCTTTTTTTTCCTATTCTCTTAGTCTGAAAAGATCTAGTTTTCTAAAAATGTTCTGCACAGGCTGATTATATGTGTCTGACATAGAAGCTTGCAATTTATTATTTGTATGAAGTGAATGCCACAAACATTCAAGTAATTTTAGGGATTGTGCTCCCTGGTTACTTTCTTTGTAATTTGTTTGAGAGGTTCATGTGATCCAGACAGTGCAATTTGTAATGGAACATTTTATGACTCTGTAATGTGTTAGAATTGTCTAGCTTTTCTTTGATCTAAATGCTATTTAGTTTTCTTTTTGTGTATTGTTCACTATTTTTAAACATAGAAGATACACTGTATGTTTCCTATGAGAATTCATCAGATCTCACTTTGTTGTATATGATATTTTGACTAGGTACATAAGTAATTAATCTTTTTTACCAAGTGTTTTTTTTTTAATTTGTGCTCTATATTCTGATGGCAGAGTGTGGTTTCTTTCATTGTTTTATCTGGAAGGGAAAACTGATTTTGGAGTATTTACACTGAAAAAGCCAAACCAAGATGTATCTTTTTTTATCCTCTTCAGCTTCCTCATGTGTTTGTGAACTGTGTGGAATACTTTACTTCACGACTTCTTTTAGAAGAAATTCTCATCCAGTTGCAAAGCTGTTCTTCTGAGACAGAACAGACTGCTCATGTGCCTTGTGATAATTTCAATGACTTTGTACGTCTGTTTAAACAAGCTGTTGCCAGTCAAGAGCTTCAAGATCAAACATTATACATAGTAAGTAACTTAATTTCAGTGTTCTAGTTTCATTTTGGTTAAGAAGGTGTGAATAATTAATCAGGATTTTTTATGTGAAATGTGTACATTATAGATCAGCTTTCACAAAATTTCCCTGTGGACCTAATTCAGAATGTGTTGATACTGGTTAGATTTTCTCCATTGGTTTACTGGCTTTAGATGGCTTCCTGTGTTCCTGCTTGTAGAACTTTTTACACACAAAAACTATATAGCAAAACTAATAATGAACATAAATTATACTGCATGGTTAAATTAGGTATATAATAATAGTACACAATCTCTGAATATAGAGAGTCTGTATTTGTTTTATAATTAGTAACCCCTGCTTATCTGTTTCTTTGTGAAGATAATTTCACAAATAAGAAAGCAAAGGTAGGAAGGAGGGTAGAAGTGAATTATGGAGCTTGCAAATGACAAGAATTGGTTGGCTAGAATAGATTCAAGTTAGAAGTTGTGTTAAGGAACTAAAATGCATAATTTGCTCTGTGCTGTCGAGATCTTACGTCTTCAACTATGTTTGTAGCCCACAGAGAAAAGAAATGTAGTTTTAAAATTAAGATGGTAAAAAGACTGACAGAAAAAACGTGATTATATACTCAAGCGGAATAAACAGGCAGAACACAGTAAAAATAATCAGAATTTAGATCATAGTATTTAGATTGAATCAATGTAGGTTGATGTTGATTATTGATTTCTTTGTTAGTTAAGATTCTCACCGAAAAAAAAAAAACCAACAACATGTAAAGGACTCAAGATTTGCAGAAGTCTGTAACAGCATTTATCATGCCGAGAGATGAAGATAGAAACAAATTTCAGGCATACTAAAGGTCTGAGGAAAGGACATAGACTTCTCAAAGCTACTTTTTTTTCTAGTTCTTACTTGGCTGAAGAAAATCTCTTATCCTAAAAATAGGAATGCCATAGTATTAGTGATATATAATATTGTGGACCTGCCAATAGGTCAAATTTATTATTTAAAATACATGACAGTGGTTCAAGATTAAAAGCTTAATGACCCTGGGTAATCACTCTGTGTGTTTCTTACAGCAGTCAATGGGTAGACTGCTTTGTTTTTCTGCAGTCAAACAATAAGTTCATAATTACACTGAACATTCTTCATTCTGTTTCACAAGTTATAGGTAAGTTTTATTTCCATTTAAAAATACCGAACCACTAAGTTAAATAGTTTCATATTATCTTTAGTGGAAACAGTACTATCTCACAATTACCTACAGCTCATAAGGTTAATAAATTTGACTTACTACGAAGAGAAAAACGTACCAGTACTTACAACATATAAGAAGTTATATTTAGATAATTCATTTTAATTTACTGTCACAAAAGTGGTACTAGCATCCTTCAACAATTCCATAAGTACAAAATTTAGCACCAAAATAACCTTTAGGGAATTCTACAAAATACTTTATATAGTAAAATTTTACTTTCAGATTAGTATTTGAATTAAAAGGCTGTTCTACATCAGTAAAGAATGCTTCATGTGTTGAAGTATTAAATTAGTATTTCAGTTCTTTTCTGCATGGGAACAGACAGGAATGGGGGAAATCAATTCATGTATATTAACCTGCGTCATCTGGATTTATTGTAGAGTGGTTTAAATTGAGACTGATGGAAGACCAGCATGCTGGTAGCACAAATTGTCAATGCTAATTTATTCTAGTTCATTTTGGTAGTAAATAATGTAATATTTCAGCCCAATTAACTCAGCAAATTAAGATAAATGTTTACTTTCAAGCAAAGGATTCTAAATATTTCTCTTAACCCAAGCACGGGTGCTGAATGCTTGTGATTACTTGTGAAAAATGAATTTATTCATTCTAATTACCTGAAAAATTGGAACTGATGTAACTTGTGGTCATTCATACATTTACAATATTTACCACTTTACAGAAGTAACAAGATGCTGGTTTTAATATATCAGCAGACAGTTCTAAAATGTATAGTTTTTAAAAACAGTTGAAGGGTGATGAATTGTATGAAAACATGGATTTACAGGCCTGTGGGTGGACTGTTTCTGTGAATGACTTGACATATTCCACAAGCCAGGGTCACAGTATGTTTTCTCTTCTGTAAGTAGAAACTCTGGTTTGTTCTGATTTAACTGAACAGTAAGATATACTTAGGTCAAGACCTAGAAGCTTTGTGTTTGGTGTCTGCATGTCACTGGGTCCAATAAGCAGTATTTTATTAGTAAAAATATGTAGCCTCTATTTGGTCAGTAATGTAAAGCAGCCTTCATCTCTGAAGTCATTTATTATATAAACCATATGCAGATGTCAATATAAAATCATATGTTTTATTGTAGTTTCAAATAACTTCCCAAGAAGGGTGATCTATTATTGCAGAGATGTGCTCTTTGAGGCTTTTTTTTTTTTTTGTACAGTGTGATTTTGAAATATGGTTTTCATAAAATGTTTATTGGTTGTCCACATAAAATTATTTTTCTTAGTGTGGGCAACAGAAATGATAGATGTCTTGATGTTTTGGTGTGGGGAGGAAATGTAAAAGGATAGAAAAAACCCCAATTTTCTAGGGACCTATAGTTTCTCTTTCAACAACAGTAATTCAAAAGAAGTAATGAAATTCAGAATTTAGATTTATATTACTAGTAGTAAATAAAACACAAAATAAATGTGTTTTTCATTCCTGTCAAGATTTTAAGTGTACTGGGAATATGAATTTTTTTGCCAAAGGAGAGCCATGCATGTTTTCATGCTCCTGTATTTTTCTCTAGCCTCCAAAATGTTAGTAGTTTATTTCCTGTTTAAAGTGTACCTGTGCTACATAATTGTTAGTGCTGTGCCAGGTTTGCATGCAATACACTAAACCCTGTAAATTTCTAGGCTGCAAACTATGGCAAATATTTTGCTAAAAATTCACCTGTGAGAATTCTAGATGATAGCTAACTCTGAAAATGCCAGCTCTTATGTCTGAAAAATAATTTCATAGTGGGTAAGATAGCTCTCCTACAATAAGCATGTTGCTATAGTGCTGCTCTACTACACGTAATTTTTTAATCTAAGAAGAATTTTTGACAAAAATTGAGCTGTCAGTGGTTGTTAACGATATCATGGCTTTGTCAGTGATATTCTTTATTGGTGTACTCATGTTTTAATTCTTACTGCCATAAGGCACGAGGTGTTGCTTGTCTGGGGATTGTATCTTTTTTCCAGGCTTCATGGAAACATGTGTGAATCAATTATTTCTCTGATTTTGCTTGTTCAAAGGGTCTTGATACTTAAGTGGTTTCTGCTGTCTAAATGCCATTGGTGAAATGAGTTTCCAGCAGCTAAGAATTAATTTTAAGTCCATGTGAGAATGGAAGATGACATTATCTACATTGTTTTCTTAAAAGGTACTGGATAGAGCAGAGCAGCTGAGGGAAATGGAAGCAAATGTCCTGCCAGCTTTTCTTAGACTTCAAGAGTTGGTAAGTGGAAAAAAGAGGTATGTTTCCTGCATAGTGGAAGTAACTGAACATGGTGTCTGTCCACCTAGGCTCACAGACAAAGATTCTTTAGATGAGAAAAGTTACACAATTAATTCTGCCTCCTCCCCTCCAATAATTAACTGAGAGTGGTCAAAACTAGAAACAAACCAGAATTTAAACATTGCCAAGTTTTTCTCACACTCAATTTTTTTTTAAATTCTGTTTAATAGTATCTTGTTTTTTGATATTGTAGATTATTTTGAGGCTTGTGTCAAATATGTAGCTGTCTTTTCTAGAGTATTTGTTTTTAAGAAGAATGTGAAGTTTTTCTACTCTTCATTTAAAGTTTTGTAATAATTGCAGAAAAAAAAAATTTGGGCAGACTATAATCTGTAAGGAGAAGCTTCAACAGACCTCCTATTGGCTTGGTACAAATAAGTAAATAAAACCCCTTTTGGAGTTTGTCAGATGTTTGTGTGGGAATCTGAAGTCTGCTTCTGAGTCAGCTGCTGATTCAGAGAGCTCGACCACGTTGAGTGAATTCCGCATCAAAATTTGCAACTCAAGGAAACATTTTCTTTCCTCAAACTTCTCCCATGTGGAACTTGACAACCTGGGGTGGTGACTGGCTTGAGGATGGTCAGAAGACCACTAGCTATTTGTGGCTGGAGCTGCACAGCACAGCAGCTGCCAATGTGCTTTATGATGGCAGAGAGGTTTTTTACACTTCTGCCAGAATTGTGCCACGGTATGTTTCTGATCGGAGTAAACCACTGTATCCTTCCCTCTCCCACTTCTTGAAGTATCAAAGCTTATGCCTTGGAATAAGGAAAAATGGTGCAGTCTCTGAAAAGAAACTGAAGACAAAACCAGAAGATGGTGGTACTTTGAAATGTCTGAACATCTAAATAGCTTAAATTAGGCTTGTTATGTAAAGACTTTCGTGTGGTACTCTTAATCTTCTGGTGACATTGATTTCTCTATTTACTGAATGAAGACTGATTCACAGCTGTGTTTTTAATCCTGCAGCTGATGCATTTTCTGCCTCTTCATGTCTGTTTTGCCAATGTTGTTGATTTTGCTACCCCTGAAGCAAACCTAACCTGTCTTGCAGGGAAGAGAAAGGAAGAAAACTTTAGCCTGTGATTGCTGTTCAGGGACCAAAACACCATAGGCTAAGACTTAAATATGCTAAAGAAACACCCTCAAATTAAAATGTAACCTCCAAATAAGTTTTTCAGCTTTCCTGAATGCTGAGAGTTGCTTAAATTCTGGATTGAGGCTTTGTAAAATGGTTGTGCAGCTGATGTTCAGAGTAATGTTATTGGAGCAAATCTGCTGCATCACTTCCTTTCCTGGAGTGAAAGGAAACATGAAACTTCATTAGTGGTGAAAGATGTCATGGGACTGGGAGATGGTTGGTGAAAAATGAGTCATAGGATGCTCAATTTCTGTGAGGATTGTGATGAGTTTTTTCATATTTGAAAGTCTGTCAGGAACCGAACTGGAAATACTTTTCTGAACTAAAATACTAGGAAATCTGGGAGAGGAACACAATTGAAAGAAATCTATAGAAAAATGTTCTCTCTTATTAAAAGAAAAAAAAGTTACATAAAAATAAGGAAAGAAGTATGAAAGAATAGAGGTGTGTGCATTGGTTAGAAGTGGGAAGAGTAAATAAAAGAAGATTCTCCCTGAATTTCAGGGAAGGGGAATAGCATTTAAACTTTTTTTTCGAGTCGTCCACAACTCGTATTAAGCGTTGCCAGTTCAATCAGGCTACTTCCTTTTATTTTCTTGAGGTGCCTAGATAATTTTGAAATGTCTTTCTTGAAGAACCATATTTGAAAGCATCTTTTGTTATGCAGAACTTTTAGTATGGTTACAAAATCCTTGCAAGAAGGAAGAATGATATTTTCATAAATAGTTATCTTCATATTAAAAAGCTGATATATTGAAGAGTGACCAATATAAGGAATATTTTTTTAAATATGTAGTGTTTTGGTATTTATTGACCAAAACATCAAACTTAACACAAGTATATTGGAAATTACAATGTGGTTAAAAAGAGTATGTTTCTACGCACAGCCTTTATTGTTAACTAGTTAAACAGTTGGTAGAGTACACAGTTAATGCTATGTTTTTGTTTTGGAATGTTTTTTGGTTTTTTAAAGGCCAGCTTACCTTCAAAATAAAGTACTGGATTGTTTGGTTTCGGAAAGCACTGAGCTTTCTTTCATTTTTTTTTACTCTTCCTGTTTGTTCTGAATCTCTTGGTTTCATAGAATCATAAAATGGTTAGAGTTGGAAGGGACCCTAGAGATCGTTGAGTTCCAACCCCCTGCCATGGGCAGGGACATCTCCCACTAGAGCAGGTTGCTCAAAGCCCCATCCAGCCTGGTCTTGAACACTTCCAGGGATGGAGCATCCACGACTTCCCTGGGCAACCTGTTCCAGTGCTTCACCACCCTCAATGTAAAGAATTTATTTCTGGTGTCTAATCTAAATCTCCCCTCTTCCACTTTAAAACCATTACCCCTTGTCCTGTCACTGCACTTCCTGACACAGAGTCCCTCTCTGGCTCTCCTGTAGGCTCCCTTCAGATATTGTTAGGCTGAACAACCCCAGCTCTCTCAGCCTGTCCTCATAGGGGAGGTCTCCATCCCTCTGATCATCCTCATGGCCCTCCTCTGGACCCATTTCAATAGGTCCATGTCCTTGCTGTCTTGAGAACTCCAAAGCTGGACACAGATGGGGTCTTACGAGCACAGAGGGGCAGAATCACTTCCCACAACCTGCTGGCCACACTTCTCTTGATGCAGCCCAGGATGCAGCTGGCTTTCTGGGCTTCCAGTGCACACTGCCGGCTCACATTACTTTGATTGCCAAAGTAAAATGCTGTCTTAGTTTTGGGAGTAAAGGATAGAATCCCGTTGATAATGTGTAGTACCAGAGCTCTATCACCCCAAAAAGCACGTCAGTGAAAAGGCGAAGGGTGCAGGGAAATCTCATGTAGTTATGAAAATCTGCAAATGCATGAGCTTCTTGATTAGTCCAGCTGAAGCTTTATTACTATGCTTGTAAATTGTGTTAAACTTCAAATTTGATTTTATGGAACAGAAAAGTCACCATAATAATTTTTCTTATTGATATTGTAACATGCAGTGTTAATCTTTTTCTGTCACTCTTTTTTTCTTTTTTTTTTTTTTTTTTTCCTGTGTAGAGCGACAGAAATGTGACAGTTGTCCTGCTCAGTGAAATAGTGTGGGAACTGTTCCGTCCAAGTACTGGATGCTTTGAACCATTCACTTTGTATTTTCCTGATTACAGCATAGGTAAACTAATTCTTTAATCTGCTTTTTGGGGGTTGAGTAATACTTTGTCAAACAACATCCAAGTGTTTTTTCCATGTTTTTCTGTTTTGCACAACATGGAATATATAACAGCAGCTGGAATGTAAAAAGTCTGTATTCACACAACCTCTGAAAGACATGTGTTTTCCCACTTGCCAAAATGTCTCAAAACAACATTTTGGTTCCATTCTGTTTGCTGGTTCTTTTAATCAGTGTAGGTTTTATTGGATTTTGTGAAGATTATAGTTTGGTTTTCCATTCAACTTGTAAAATGTGGTCAGTTTATTAAGTTATCTTTAGATAAGCAAAACTTAATTTTTGTTTAAACAGGACACCTGCAGAAGATCTTGTCTCAGAATCATCCCCCAGAATATTCTGCGGATTTCTATGCTGCATATATCAATATTCTGCTTGGTGTCTTCTACATGGTCTGTAGGGACTTGAAAGAACTTCAGCATCTGGTGAGATCAGTTCCTTTAGAGTTCTTTTGTTTTGTGGTGTTTTTTTGCCAAATAAGCTCTGAAAGTCTCGATATAATGTTGAAGATGGCGTTAAACTACAATGTACGGACAAAGAGGTTGGACAAGAGTATGGACATAGAAGAGTTTGGGTTGGAAGAGAATTTTAAAGGTCATCTAGCCTAGCCCCTCCTGTAATGAGCAGAGATAGGTTGCTCAGAGCCCCGTCCAACTGCCCTCGAATGTTTCTAGGGATGGGAAAACGCTGTTCCAGTGTGTCACCACTGTTAGCATAAAAATTTTCTTCCTTATGTGTAGTGTAAATCTGCCATCTTAAGAATGTGTTAGCTGAAAATATAGTTTCCATAAAAATCCATGACAAAAATTGGTGGCTGTAAAGTTTTCCATTGTTATGTAGTTGTCTGGTCAAAGGCAACAAAAGCTGCACTAATGAGATGCCCGTCTGCATGTGGTTCACCCAGCCTAGAACTTCAGTTGGGGTTTTTGAGCTCAAGCTGTTCCTAGATATTAGAGAGTGACTGAGAAGACCAAGCTACCTATTTTCACCTGTTGGGATAGGGAGATAAGTGTGATGAAACCTTTTAAGCCTACTGATGAGTATAGTGGAAGCAATTGCTCCAACTGCAGCAGTTTTTGAGGGGCAACTCCATTACAGATTTGGTTAATGATCTTTTTGTTGTTGGTTGCTTGCAATTCAGTCTGAGGAAGTGATAGTTATGATTTCACTCTTTCAGGCAATGGTAGACCTCCCTGTGCTTGTTTTCTCTTCAAGTTCTTTTTGTGTGGTTATGTGAATTTGTTCTCAATGCTACTTTCTTGCTCTCATGGACTTCTGTAATCCCTAAAAATAGCCTTCTGTTGTGTTCATTTCCTGGACTGTGCAGTGAAGTGCCAAACAGTTGCTTTCAACACATGAAGGAATTAACTTCAGTTACGTGGTCTCAGCATGTCAAGCCTCAAGTTCTACTTGCCACCCAACATTCTTTAAACTTCAACTTCATAGGAAATTTCACTTATAATTTGAAATATTTTCCTATATTATTTGAATGTAAAATTTTCACTTGATTTGCCTCCTACAGAGGATTTTAAAGTAACCAAACAGCTACCAGCCAGATCTGTTGCACAGTTATGCAAAAATATAGCATATTAATTTGGCTCAAAGGTCTCAAGAAGTAACAGTTGACATAAATATTTTCATTGACTTTCTTTTGGAATTAAGAATACAATATGTAAGTCAAAGTTCCTGCAATATAGTCATGCCTGATGGAACAAAAATGCATTAAAGATACTTGAAAAAGAAGAGTTTTAACCATGTATCAGTTAAGAATGTGACCGCAAACAAACTAACAGAAGAAAAATAAAAAAAAAAAAAAAGAAAAAACTGTGATCTTTGCATAAGAAAACTGAACAACAATAACAATTATTGCTAAGCATATTATTATTTAAATAACTGTACTGCATACAAAGAAATTTTACATGTTTGAAGTGCTCAGTGGTTATGGTCAGCAAACAAATCAGCGCTGGTGAGATGATCCAAATGTCCATTCTGCACCTCCATCAGGAAAACATAGCTAAATTTCAGCTTAACTGATCTGTTTTCATATTTAAATGATACTGCTGAAATCTATGAAGACACAGATAGAAACTGGGTTAACTTGTTCTTCTAAACACGTGCTTGAGATGCTCTGCTTATCAGAATAATTTCGTTAGTTTTAGATGAATGCATTGTTTGTGTCTGTGAATTTCCAAAATTGTGGAAAGATTTGCATAACTGGACCCTAAATTCTTTTTGTGTTTGACAAGTCTTTTCTGTAGAAGGTAATGACAGATACATACAACTGCTTATAGGCTTCTGAACAACTCCACAGTGCCTAATATAAACTTGTAATGTGTATGTTATTATGCGTGATTACTAATAAGACATTCTGGAATTATATTAGTTTTATGCGTGGAAGTTGTTGCATTGAGTTCTGTACAGTAGCATAGAGATTTAATAAGGTGGGACTTTGCAGTAGGACAAAAGGAGAATGAAATGTGTTATATGTGTTATTTTACAAAATTCTGTGTGATATTGATTTAATGATTTTAGAAAAAAATCTAGATTACAACCTTGTCAAAAATCTCTGAATCTTACCTTAGGCAAAAAGAGTTTGTTTGAATATGGAATGTGTTACCAGGGTTTGGTGGTTGGTTGTTTTAAATATTTTCTGCTTGTGTAAGTATATGTGGCCTACTTTTAAACATGCTGGACTGCTCCTGAAATGGAAAGTTTTATCTGAAAAAAAAAAAAGTTGATGAATACATTTTTTTACTGTATTTATAATGTTTAATTACTCTGTTACTAAAAAAAAAAATATAATGCAACTCCTGGGTAAACAGATTTTGCTGAAATCAAAACAGAGTATCTGTGATAGATTACTTCTGTTTGTATTTTAATCTACAGAAATGTTGTGACATTTTATGTTGCTTGCTCCCAAACATTGTACTGTACTTATTAACTGAAAAATAATTCAGTTGTTTTTCAAAGCAACGAGTTACACTGCTTGTTACGTGCTGTAGCTAGATCAAATATATAGTATGTTTTTAATATCTTGTACTTCTTATTTTCTTTAGGCAGCACTCAATTTTTCTAAATACTGTGAACCTGTGGTCAGCGGAGAAGGTAGGCTTCTGCCTTTAATTTGAGCAGGTGTATGAGAGTGCAGGTGCTCCCCTGTAGTTTTTGTGCAGGACTTTGCTTTGATCCTCATTGTGTTGTGACTATTTCTGTGGTCACAACAGCATTGCTTATTCCAGTTAATCCAGTAGGCAGCATTTCCGGCAGTAGCTGACACTTGGTGGTGGTGTTTTATGGGAATGAGATGGAAACACCATGAAGACTTGCTTCCTTCCTATAAACGTTTCTCCTCACACAACCACCAGGACTTCTGCAAATGGGATAAATTGTTTCTCTGTCAAGGCTAAAAAGAGAAAATCAGAGCAGAGGCTCTGCCAAACTGATCCAGTGTATCTCAGAATAATTACAGAGAAACAGCCTTGTGTGGTACCATGTGCTTGCAAATCATAGATGGTGCATCATTCTAATATTGCATTCCAGAGTCAGCGTGTTAGACTTACTATGTCGTGCCTGTGGCTGTTCAGTTGTCAGAGATAAGAGTTTTAGTGTTGTGTGAGTTAAACGTTTAACAGAGTTGATTCTGTCTTGCTGCAGCAAATGAACGTGACACCCGCAAGCTCTGGAAAAATATTGAACCTCATTTGAAGAAGGCAATGCAGACTGTTTATCTCCGGGAGATATCCAGGTAATTTGGGGGGCAAGGGCCTGTTTGTTTTGTTGATGCTGCTGTTCTTGATAAGCTTGGTCTCTAAATATTTACTCTTCCAATTATGTTTCATGGATAGATTTTTGCTAGATAGAATCTTTTTTCTTTAATGTGCATTTTTTTCTTGCCATATAAGGCTAGAAATAGAGTATCTCAGGATGGAATTTTTAAATAAAATTGTATTTGTATATAAATTTGTATAAGTATATAAAATGCTTAATAAGTAAAGCACTGGCAGCAGGTTGTGTCCTCTTTCTCACTGGTGGTCATGCATGTAGATCCATTTTCTGTCATGTATGTAACGGCCATTTGTTTGATTTCTTTATCTTGATACAAGCATAATGATTTCTTTCCTTTCAATGTCATTGATGCTACAGGGTATTCTGGTATAGTAGAAATCCTTGCTATATGTTTTGGAGAAATGATTGTTCCTTCAAAAAGAGAATTGATGTTGTTCTATATAAGCTAGATTTCACTGTACAATGAGATATTATTCTATTTGCCTCAAATATGTATTTATACTCAATATTGATCTTCATTACTCAGTCTACATATTGTGTTATAATTAGGGTGTAATATAAAATTATGATGTAAAATAGCTTATCGATTGTTTACAAATAACTAGTTTTCACTCTTTACAGTTTTCTTTGATTATAAATTTGAGCTTTACTGGTTGGGGGTTTTTTTTGTAATAAATTTCATCTTTCTGCATAATAGCTTCAGGATTTCCCTCTGTGTACCAGTAAATGCTTGAGGAATTAAAATGACTATATATTTTTTTTCTGGCCACAGGACTGTAATTACTCTGGGGTTTTCTTCAAGTTGTAAGTTAAAGCAGTAGAACTTTGGTATTGGCTGTTACACTGCCTGAACTGAGATGAAAATGAAACATTTTTTCTACTTGTAAAATAGACCTTGGATAAAAACAATTGCTGATTTATAATTTGATTAATCATTCATTAAAATTTGAGTATTAGCTCTCATTAAATTGTTTTCATAAGTTTTATGGCTTATGGCTGATAAACGCTAATACATGATAAGTAAATCTCTGGATTGTAGCTGAGGGACTGTTCATAGAGAACTTTAACAAAAAATAAAATCACTGGTGCTTTAACAAAGCTGTGTTTTTATCCCCTTGTGGTATATAAAATGATAATCTAAAATCCTGACATCTCTGACAATGTCATTCTGTAAGGGAAGTTTTGAAGTGAAATTTTTTGCTATTGTTTAGGAAAACACCAAACTACTTGCAGACATTTTTCAATGACAAAATGTTCCATGTTTATGTCTTCAAAGGTTTTCAGTTGAGTGAATATTGCTTTGTTTTTTATGTAGACTTCAAAATTCCATTATGAAGTAATTATAGTATTGTGCTCACTAGCATAAACAGTTATTAAGCAAATAAAAAAAATAATCAAAACTATCGGTGTTTTTACTTTTTATCCAATTCTGCATTGTTCTTGAAACTTAAAACACTACTGATATTTGCTTTACTGGTGATAGTTGGATAGTAAGAAATTGGTGTTTTACAATTTCAGTTTTATACCTTCCTATGACTACTTTATACGTTTTTTTTCAAGTATGCATAGTCTGCACACGGCTTAAACTTGCATGCAAGGTAGTAAGATTTGGTATTTTTGATTACTCTCTTAGTGTATCCAAGTCGGTGTCATGAAATTTATATATATACAACAGGTAGCTTTCTCTAAAAGGCTAATAAATACTTCATCTTTATATAATTTGCATTATTTGTCTTGTAGCTCACAGTGGGAGCGCTTGCAGCATGAGGATGGAGAACCTGGGCAGCTGAAAGGTATTGGATACAGTAACTCTGTAGAGGCTTGTAATGTGAAATGTGCACTTTCCAGATTGACTTGGTCGCTGTTATCTGATAACATGTGAATGAAATTAATGTAGATGAGGCTACCTATTAGCATTCAGGTACAGTTCGGGCTAATTGTGTTTTTTGAGGTGTTCTACAAAGGACTTTAGCTATTTTTTCCCCTAGCACATATCCTAGGAGTAATCTTTCCAAATATCCCTTGTGGGTAAAAGCACATTTCTTTAAATCAGTATTTCTTATGTAAGAATGGAGGAGGAACAGGCTGACCCCAATGGTCAGACCTCTCTGTGCCAACTGTACAATTCTGAGTGGGGAGAAGGGAGTGTTATACCTGTTGCAGTGGATTAGCACATTTCTACACAAAACAGGTGTTCTATGTCCTTATTTCTTGGTGAAGACAAATGTCAGAATGGCAAGAATTCTTTTTATTCTTATGTTGGAGGAGTACAACTTTGTCAAATATTTGTTGGGGTTTTTTTTGACTTTCAGTCCCATCTAAAGTATAATCTCAGTATTACCAGTCAGCATTCTTTTGCAATTTCGGAAGGATTACAAAAACATATTCCTGGTGCTGTCAGTTGGTCATGGTCTTTTGACCAGTTCTTAGTTTGGGGACACTTTGTCCATATTATCCATCATGAAAAATATTTTCTCCGTTAGGTAGTAGGTAAAATAGACACGTTTCAAAGCTGTCTTAAAGTAACCTAAGTCATTATATGGTTTCCTGTATTTGCTGTATTATCAGAAATTTTTTAAAACATTGTTGACCGAAGGAGTTTGATTCAATGTATTCTTATTGAATTCCCTCCTTCTATGCCCAGAGGGCTATGAAATACTTTTGTACCTGACAACCCCAAAAAGGGAGACTTTATTTAAAACACATTTTCTACAATTTTCAGGAATCTGTGGTAGGAAAAATTGTCTTGTTGGTAAACAGCATTGGACAATAACATGCTTAAAAAGCATTTGTAAAATTTTTTACTGTGGATGGAATTAAGCAAATGCATTGATTATGGTTAAGCAATTGCATGATGCAATATTGGCAGACCAGAAGAATGGATTAGGAACAGATATTTCTGTTTTAAACTAAATTGTTTATATGTTAGAGTTTGTTTAGTGTTGCATTTTGTAATGAACATGCAATATGAAATAGTTTCTTGATTGTAAATGAAAGATAATACTACTGTCCTTTTGTGCCTAGATGAAAAGAAATTATTCTTAGCTATCTACTGGAATGTTTCTCATCACACTGGGAGCTCTGAATCTTAATTTTTAAGCATGTTTAATTCCTTGATCTTTATTTGCTGATCCTTGTGGATTACAGCATAAGGGTACAGATACTTCACAGAACAACAGTTAAAATGAAACCGTGTAAGCAAAGAAGGCACAAGAGTTGACCCTTTAGTGGTCTCCATGTAATACAACTGATGGAGTCAGGTGGTTTGGTTTAATCATCCTATTCATATGCGTAAGCTGTCTAAAAGAAGCAGCTATGGTGACAAGAGCAGGAGAATGTAAAGGGGAAAAATACAAAGTAAAAGTAAAAAGAGGGAAGGAAAATACTAAGTAGCCTGTAGTTCTTGAGTGTTTTAATGTGTGAGACTTTTATCTTAATGAAGTGTACATGTGGCAGGGTAGGTCAACTGGATTGAGTTTAAAATTTTGAAAACATTTTCTCTAGGAATAAAACCATGGCTGGAAATTGTGAGATCATGGAATTACTCAGAAGTGCAGCAGTGCTGCTTTCTCCAGTATGCCAGACCTGTTCCTGGCTGAGCTGTTTGGTTGTGTCTTGGACAAAAGCTTTGCAATAGTGTTTAACTAAATCTCTTCATCAGCTCTGCTTTCCAGAAAAACTACTGTCAATGAAATTAGCCTGGAATTTTATTTTTTTTTAAAGGAGATCACACTTTAGTGATTTATGAGTTTCTGATGCTTTGGATACAGTTTCTGAGATGAGTCCATAAAGAGTTCAGAATGCTAGTTTTGTTTAGCTTTTCACTTTGTGCCATTCCTTAGCCTTTCAGATTTTGTATCTGGGATAGTGGGGTTGAAAGGAGCTGCACTCATTTAGTTACAGAGTGGAACAGGAGAAAAGAAAAAGAAGAATGCAAACAAATAATTTATAAGTTTGTTGATGTTCAGAGTGGTTTCTGGTGACTCATAAACTCTTTGATTATTTTATAGGACTTTCTGCACATACACATATGGAACTTCCTTATTACTCCAAATTTCTCCTAATAGCTGCTTACCTTGCCTCCTACAATCCTGTGAGGACAGATAAGAGGTTTTTTCTTAAGGTAATGAATTTTTTTTCTTAGTTCTGCTTACTGGATTCCCGCACATTGAATTTCCTAGTTTAAAACTCTTCATCCATTCATTTTGAACTCTGTTTCTGCTTGTGGTTCATTTGATTTGATTAGAAATTTTCCTTTATATCACATATTGTGGTTAGTAATGATCACCCAGTTATCAGTAATGTCTAATAAACCCAACTTCATGTCAAAACATGGATAACACTGTTACAGCACAAGGATTGTGCTTTGTTTTTATTAGATGTTACAGCTCCATTTTGTAAAGATTTTAGTGGAATTTCTGCAGTGTCTGTAGGTATAAGCCTCATTTAAATTTCCAGAGTAAGGTATGAACCACAACAGTATATTTCAGTAAGATTTCACTAAGTTAGCCCTTAGTGAGGTAAAATGATATAGTACACTGTTATATGTGCAATTTCAAGCTTCTGAAACAGAAACTTAGAAACGGTTGTTTTTGCAGAAGATGTGGTTCTATTACCTGGCACCTGTTGTGTTGAAGTGATTGTAATGCACGATTTAGGTTGAGTGGGCCAAACATCATTTTCTTTTAGTTCTTGCCATGGATGTGTTGAATTTTTGTGTGTGGGGGGGGGAATTGGTTTGGTGTGTGGTTTTTTTTTTTTTCCTTTGGGCTATGTTGTGATTGTGCTGCAAATAAATCCTGCAGTACCACAGTTTGTAGCCTGTCTCTTTCTTGCCCAGGATCTTCATGCTCCTCAAGCCTACATAATTGCATTGTTTTGAGGCCTTATTTTGACAAAATGTAGGCAGGAAGCCAGATATCAGAAAAGTGATTGAGCAATTGTGCTTTCTAGGCATTTTACTGACTTCAAAGTTTTCTATGTTAATGTGTGTGTATTAATGTATGCACGTGTGTATAAATTCATGGTATTCATGATAGATAGGTGTGAACAATAGGAAAAAATGAGAACAAGACAAATTTGTAAAAATATGCTTGTTTTCTTCTTTCCTCTTGTTTTGAGAAGTTACTTCAGTTCCTTGTGATGATTTACTAGTACAGTATTAGCTTAGATATGGGTTTCATGTTTCTGGTATGATCTTACATTGAAAGCTGTAGGTGTTTTACCCTTCTGTCTTATGCTTTCCTGAGAAGAGTGGAGGATTACTTGTAGTAAGTGCAGATTGACGAGTTTACTTTATGGACAACCTTTGTTCTTTTTCATTTGGCCAAAACAATTTCTTTGCAAGAGATTTATTTGCTGAAAAAGTGTTTTTTCCCATGTTTTCCCTATCAGTCTTGTAACTCAAAGAAACAGGAAAGCTTACAAGCGTCAAGTCAGTAAAGCACATTACCAAAATGTGCCACATCTTTCTTGTTTGTGTTGACTGAACAACCTTCTCAATTTACTTTTTTTCCTTTCTTCTTTTTTAGTATCTCATGTTATTTTCCTTTTTTGCACATAAACCCTACTGAACTTTTTTTACAATAAACATGAGCTTCTAAGGTTTTTGAAGCAGGGACTGTGAAGATATTTCAATCAGTGATATTAAGGATTTTTCCCAAGAACTGGTGAAGCAGGACAAGTTACCATTCTTGCTGTGCGTATCATGGGATAGCAATTATCCCTGCATCAGGTGCCAAGGCGAATTGCAGAAATAGCTGCATGTCAGAGCCCAACAAAACCAACACTGCTGGGAGAGTGTTCAAGTTGAATGTTTTTACCAGTCCATGTGGACTGTGAAAATAGAATGTGGTTTTGGTAGGTTTGTAGTCAGATTCAGAGCAGATTACTGAGAAATATCTTCTGGAGTGATTTAAGGACTGCTAGACAGCAAAAGGGATGCAAACAAAAGAGATGGTCATTGAGCTGCTAATCTGACTACTGGTATGGGTGCTGGGCTATAGATAAAGTCACAGTTTGTGGCAACCTGGAATGCTAACAGCCTGATAAAGCAATGAATTAATAATTGGCAGTGCTGCTTTTAGTTATGTGAAAATTCAAGAGCTTTGTGATAGATTAAGTGAAAAACACTAAGTTGCTTTTGAAAGGTAGTTTTAAAACAGAAAAAGAATAGCAATCTAAATGAAGTGTTCAATTTCTCATTTTAATAGAAAACAGGAATAAAAAATAATTGAAAACCAGCTCTGAATTTTGTTTGTTCCTTTGTGCTTGCACAGAAATAGAACAGCTGCTCACTTGCTTTGAAACATTTTTGATATAACTTAAATATACCATTAAAATGAAAAAAGAATGCCTTCACTGGAGATATTTTTCACTGATTGATCGAGCATGCTTATAGGGTATATTTATTAATAAAATACACATCTCAAGGCTGTGGAAAAAGGTGATATTTTTCCACATATATTTTGATATTTTGAGATATCAAAATATATTTTGATATTTTGAGATATCAAAATATATTTTGATATTTTGAGATATCAAAATATATTTTGATATTTTGAGATATCAAAATATATTTTGATATTTTGAGAAATAGCACTTAACTATGTTAGCTATGCACATCTTCACAAATCTCACATCATTTGTGCATATCATCTTTCATGTCTCGCTCTGTTGTGTTTTTTTAGCTCTTTCTACTCATTGATTCTTGTTTACTATATTTATGTCCTTGTCTTGCCTTCACATTGTCAGTTAAGATCCAAAAACGCTTCATATTTTCTTTGGACAGCCCTGCCTTTCTTAAAGCTGCTTTAAAGCTTAAATTATATTCTCTGTGTTTTTTATTACTATTCTTTTTCTTTTTTCTTTGTTCTTTAACTCCTGCACCTTGAACTGTCTTTGCATTTTATTGATTTACTTCATGGTTGTCATTCTGCCAACTTGTATGCCATCAGAATTCTGAAACGGAGCAGATAAATGATGAAATTTCAGATGGATGTTATGCATAGATATATTTTAAAAATGAAGTGTCCATCATTTAAACCTCTCTGGAAAGAGAAAGAAATGAAGTATCCGGCCTTTTTCATTAGATGACTGAGGGTAGAAGGAGGATTGGTGGCATGAAGTCACATTAAAAACAAATCTTTACTGCCTTTTCTCATCAGTCCCTGATTAGATCAGAAAAAAAATAATTATGCTCTCCACCAAAAAATGTTACAGTGTGGGGTGTTTTGTGTTTGCAACACTTGTGACACAATGAAGAAAGAAGTAAGCAAATGCAATTTTAGGGGTTCTGGTAAGGAGGATTGCTGGAAGCATCGGAAGCAAATACTGGAGGTGTAGTAAAGAAGCAGACCCAGACTAGTGTACTACCATGCTAGGGTGTGATTCTTTGTTGACTCTTTTGATTCTGTCTTTGCTATAGAAGGAACATAACATAATTTCAATATAATATTTGCTCTTATCTGTTGCTTACAGCATCATGGGAAAATTAGAAAAACCAACTTTATGAAGAAACATGAAAAGGTATGTATTTTATCCTTTTAAGCTGAGCTTGGCAACAAATATTTTCTTTCTGCTGTACTGCTGGTTTTGCCTCATTGTTTACTGTAGAAAACAAAACTGCATAAATTACAGTTACTGCATTTGTTTCATATGGTAGAAATTTCTGTATGATACATACATTTTTATTTCATTGAAATTTAACTATAGCATAAATTTGTCTCTTAAAGCCGTATTTTTGTGTATAGCAAAATGTGCATAACAGAGCTACTTAAAGGACATCATCCATGGAAGAGCCAGATACCAGAATTTCTCTCAAAGATGGTAGAGTAGTAGCTGGTTCCAAGTAGTCTTGGAATTCAAGTCGCTTTCATTCCCAGTGATGCAGTGAGGTATAAGAGCTTAAGTTTTTCTGTTGAAGGTTGGAAAATTTGCACCCCTGTCTATTGTTTAGGATTCCAGCAGAATTATTAGCTAACCTTTTCATGGTTATAAATAGCTAAATACAATTGATTTCAGTGGAGGTGTACCAGTTTGTACTGACAGACGCTTGGTATGTTAGGAAAAGCAAATGCCTGTATTTGCTGTATATTTATAACTGTAATGTAAAAAGATAAATCAAATTTTAACATTTGTAACTTGATGACTTGTTTTTAAATAAGTCTGTAAATGAAGAGCAGTGCAGACAGTGCTAAATCACTGTTGAAACAATAATTATCGCCTTTTCTTTTCTTTGCTAAAGGCAGGGTAAATAATATGAAAAAAACTTAATATGGTACTTAGCCTAATAATCCTTTGCTTCTGATCTTGCCTATAGCTTTTTCCCTAATTTTTCCCATGTGCCCCCCAGAAGGACAGAGTCATTGACCATCCAAAGACTTTTTTCCAAGTTCTCTTATTTCTGTAGGGGTGCAGTTTTTGCATGTGAAAGTGTGAGTATAGTTTTGTTTCAACATTGCAATGTGTTACACCACTAGGTCAATATTTATTTATTTATAAGAATTCTGAGATCTCTGAATGCATGTGTCCTGTACATGTAGACCTCGTATATTGTGTCCCTGGCACCTGAACTCCTGAGAACTTCCAGACCATTTAGTTATTTTCAGGATTGCTGTATTCTTGAAATACCTCCATGTATTAATTAGTTGATAAATAATTTTCAGGAGAAGCAATAATTATTGTATCTTAAACGAAAATGTGCTTCTTTTGAATCCTTGGCAGGATTCTTTCTTGGCAATAGATTTCCAACTTGATGAACTGGTAAAACTAGGCACGTAAAAGAAATGGGAAAATAGAGTTGATGAAGAAACACCCATGTCATGATCACTTTAACTGTACCATAGAGTTGGTTTTCTTGTGTCATTGTTTGTTAAATGCTCTTGTATCTGAGTTCACTACTTAGAATTCAGAAGAGCGCGTGTAATGATAAATTGGTTTTCATTTTATTATTATTTCTGCAGCAAACTAAATGCTACTGCTTAGGTACAAAAACAGAACAGAAGGAGGTACTAAGGAAAGAACTGTAAATGAGAGTAACTCAAACAAATGCAAACAATTAAAAAAAGTAGTCAAAAAGATGAGTAAGAGTTTGGTTACTTTTTTTAACTTTAATTAGATTAATTCTTAGTTTATAGAGTTTACATTTACTCTACAAACTAAGCATTGAACTGATATTCTGAATGCATGATTAGATGTGTGTGCAGTTATAGAAGCTTGGTTTATGGTCCAACTGAAACACGTAACATGTATAATGGGGAAAGACTTCTAACACTGCAAATGGTATAATTCTTGCACCTCTTTGTTGTATTAAAAATTCCTGTCACTTCGAAGAGAATTAGAACTTCGTAATCCTAGTGAACCAAGTATGGTTAACAGAAGATATCTCTTGAGTTGCCCGTGTTACACTAAACTCTAGTTGTGTACAAGAAACAGGAGTGTGTCTTGGGGATTAACAAATAGGACAGGAACTTTGTGGCATTTCAGTACTACCTTTCACTTCTAGTTACAGAGCACTGGTTCTCTGCTTCTGTTTTGCCTTATAGCTTATAGGTCGAAGTATTGATGCCAGAAACTGAAATTGCTTATAGAGCACAGTCTGTTTTTGAAAGTTTTTGAGGCATGGTAGCCTGAGATTGGGGAATAGGTCTGCAGGCCCAAAGGGGATCTTCCAGACCTGTGTTATACTCAGATCTTTATAAATATTTACACAGAGATACAGTCACCCAGATGTAAACTTGCATATTTTGGTACTATGATTTTATAGTGATATGCTTCAGTTTAGTGATAAAGCATTACATATTTAGTGTTATAAGTAAAGACTCAAATGCTTCAGTTGGTGTGATGTCTTATGTCAGTATACCTTCACTCAGAGGAGCTTGTCTAAAGACTGATTTACAGATCACATTCACCTAATTCCAAGTGTGTGCCTGCTAGTTCTTTTCCCAGAGAGTGCAGAGCTTGCTGATGCACTCATTGAAGTGTAGGCTGTGATTTGTCTCCTACTAAAGGAGGTTCTACGTTCAGTCTGATGAACTGCACCGTAAACTGTATTGATTAGATTTCAACTGACTACAATGGGAACTTGGGAAACTAGTTTGGCTGTACGTACCTCCTTGGCAGGAAGCTAACATTAGATGAAATAAAGCCTTCCTTAAAAGTTTAGGTACACCCAGGCTAAAAAAATCTGTTTCTTGATTCTTAACAGTGTTCAGTCCAGACGCCCTGGGTCATTTTTAGAAAAAAAAAATTTTGTGAATGAGAGGAAAAATTGACTTTGTTCTATTAATTGTATTGTTGCTGGTAACAGCAGATTTTGTTGGGTTTCTTTGCATGGTTGCCCTGGAACAATGTTTTTCCACTTCAGTGCCAAGTAAGTTATTTTCCTGGTGAAGCTGCTTTTGTAGCAGCATGCTTTTTCAGATGTCTTTCAGAAGATCAGATGTGTTGGTGTCTCTCTTTTTATTGCAAGAGTTTGTCTAGTATATCTGTTTTGGTTTCACTCTAGGATTTATTTTTTTTATATCAGAATTTCTAGTTTACAACTGAAGATGCTTCGTTTTATAGCAATCAGGCAAATTCAGAAATGCTTTCCGCTAAAAAAAGTGAGTAGTATAGTTCTGTCTATAAGTATATGCTAAAAAAATTGAAAATTCAGACAACTGAGGCTAAGAACTTTTCTTCCTTTTGTGCAAGTAATTTAGTTTGCATAAAGGTTTTACTCTTCTTTAAAGAACACTTGATTTTCACACTAGTGTTCATGGAATTTTGGCATATGAATACTTGCAGTTGTGGGAGGTGAAAGATTGGTGCAGGCTAAACAGTGGGAGCCTGGAACTCTGAGAATGTAAATGAAAAGCATGAGCATAGGTAGGGTCAGCTCGGGAAAAACTTTTGAACTATTAGATGAGAGTATTGCCAAAGGTGGAAAGAAGATAGAGTTAGTTTGATAGGTATAAAACTTAGTCGAGGTTTTCTGAAGGTAGAAGGTTTCTTCGTTTTGAAGGGAGATGAGAGGTCCCTTGGATTTTATAAATACTATCCTATGTATTATTTTGCCTTAGCTCCTTGCAGAAGATTTTTACAAAACTTGTTCTTTACTATATTCTGTTTGGAGTAATTTCTAAACCATTTCTCTTCTTCTGGGAATTTATTTCTGCCGAAGAAATAAAAATGAAATGCTGCTTTTAGAAGTTGCACTCTATTAGAATTAACTCTTTTGGCTTTTCCAGAAGAAAGCATTTCTCTCAAATAACTTCTAAATTCAAACCAGTGTTCTGTCGAAGCAGAGAGCTGGTAATAATAAGAACAAGAAACTTGTGCAGTAACTGTATACTAAACACAGCTTCAGACACTGCTAATTGTGCTCCCCAGCTGTTTGGAGTGCACACACTTTTTCTGTTGGTAAGATAGAATATGCTTTAAAGAACAGGCAAGTTTAGAAGCAGAAGGGCAGAGGATTATACATAAGTTATAAGTTCATAAGTTATACAATACCTGCATTCTGACTGAGTGTGCTGTGCTAAAGTCTTGACTATTTCCAGTACTTTTCATGCTGCTTTCTTTGTTAGCCAAAAGGTGGCTTTGGGGACACCTCCTGGATGTGAAAAGCTAAAACATGTATTGGAAATACCTTTTTGTTTTGCTGAAGGAATGAGTGGTTGTGTGTTGCTGATGACTAATGCCACAGAGGTGCTGCTGGTGTATTTGAGAGGTGTCCTTTCTCAGAAGCATTTTGAAACAAGCTTTTGTTTTAAATTCCTTTTTTAGCTTGATTGCTCTGCTAGTAAGAATAAATCAATGTAAACTACAAGTAAGGAAACTGGATATTAAAGTAGAGAGAATGAAGTACAAACTTAAAAGGAAACAGAAGGATCCTCACACTCGGCACTCTTTGGGCTGCTTCTTGAATACTCTGTCCAGTTTTGCCCCCCTCCAGGACAGGCCACACATCAATTAAACCAGAGCAATTAAAGAGTCAGAGGGTGGGGTGCTTTCCCTGCACCCCAGGGAGAGGCTGAGGGAATTGCAGTTCTTCAAGCTGAAGAAGGGAGCTCTAAAACAGCCTGGCCTATACGTGCAAGGACTATGTGATACACTGGTAGATGGTGAGAAACAAAGAGCATAAGCTGAAATGAGATGTTTATACTGGGTATATGGATAACTTTTTTCTCATGAGGACATCTAGGCCCTGAGATCAATTTCCCAGAGAGATGGTGCAGTCTCTGACCTTGGAAACCTCCAAGACTGAATGGTGAATTTCTGAGCAACCTTGGCCCAACCTCCTTGCTGATCCTACTCTGAGCAGGGGAGGTTTAACTAGAGACCTCCTGAGGTCCATGGAATTATCCTATGATTGAGTGTATTTTAAGAAAGTAGAAATAAAGTAGTAAAGGTGTTTCCTATGTAAACAGCAAGTGGAAGTGTTCTAGTTTCTAATTTCCTGATCAAAAGTGTTTTCTTTGGTTTTGGTATCAAAATGGTAACATTCCTCAATGATCTTTACATTCCCTATCAGGTATTTTGATGAAATTCCTCTTGAGACGCCTTTTCTCAAGGTTAAACAATCCCAGGGCTCTCAGTCTCTCCTTGGATAAGGGATCTCTGATCCTTTCGTTATTTCATGGCCCTGTTGAGTTTGCAGGGTGAGACAGGTGAATGTAGGTGTCCAAGTACAACAGCCAGTAAAGATCCTATGCTGTTCAGAGGTGACCTTCTCAGGCTGCTTAGAGTTATTTGCCATCTGGCTTCTGGACATCTACCAGTGGGTTCTTCTGACTCCCTTGGCTAGATCTCCACAGAGTGCGTTACTGTACTGACACTGTTTCTGAAACCCTTGTTTAGTGTGCCATTTAAAACGAGGAACTCTTGAGACTTTGCACCTCTCACCTCTGTGAGAGAAAGAGATGTGGCTTTGGCTAAAATAGTTCAAAGAAAATGGAAGTATAGATACATTAGCAGAATCTTCTCTTCTTGTGCCTTTTTAACATGTAAATGTTAGTATTCATCTTCAGTAAGCAAAACACAAAAAAACATTCTTAAAAGTTGTTTAACGTTTTTATAGATTTGTAAAAGCTACTGTTACATGCAGTTCTTCGTAAGTGGTTGTGGTTTATAGACTGTCTAGACAATAAAATAAATCTAAACCTTTAAATTTTCTTTTTTTCAGTACTAGAAATTCTGTGTGCTTTTAAGAAGCCTGATCTGATTTACAGTTGATAAAATGTAGTCTTTCCTCTTTAATCCTTAGATGAGGCAAGGTAATTTGATAGGACAAGCAAATCTGTAAGTCTAGTGACAGGAAATTTGGCATTAGATCCTCTGCTATAGCTCAAAAATGTTCCTATTTATTGTGCAGTTTGAACTCTTGCCACGTTAAATAGAGCTCTGGGTCTATATTTTTATCTTGATCAATAGGCATGCATTCAGTGTTTTCCATGATATATAAGTAGGCTGTATGAAAGTCTACTCCCCAGAGACTGAAAAGAAGTGAGAATAACACCTCGTGGTGCTCAAGGAAACGTCTGTTGGATTGAAAAGTCTTGTTTCTGTTACAGACCAGCAATCACCTCCTTGGGCCAAAGCCATTTCCCCTCGACAGATTGTTAGCAATATTATACAGTATTGTGGACAACAGAGTAGCTCCTACTGCAAATATATTTTCCCAGGTAAGTGTTTACTTTCTTTGTTTCCTTTTTACTTCCTGGAATTTTTAAAAAGGTTTTACGTTGTTTTTTGTAAGTCGTCATTCTAAAGAAATACCACATAGTAAATGAGAAAACCACAATAGTAATTTAAGTTGAAGTCTCAGAGTAATGTTTATCTCTATTACCTGCTATGAATTCAAGATATTATCTGTGTAATGGTCTGAAACCTTCTAATAGCTACCTTTTCCTAATCCCAGATTGTGCTCTTTGTTGATTAATTCCTTGGCTTCTCATTGAAGTCTTTTAGCTTGTCTGCATTTCAAGTTATGTGTATAAATGTTCACTATTTTATGGCCACAATTAGTCACATTGTAATGCAGGTTAAAAAAATTTAGTGGTGAAGAAGGAGCAGAGGGAAGAATTAAGGTATTTGCAGGTGAAAGATATTTGCTGTGATACATGTATCTTGGGGATAATGGTTTTCATCTGGACAAACTTTAAGTCTTGTAAAGGAGTATCCCATTTCACTAGATGGCAGCATAACTATGGAATTGAGTGAAATTAAGTAAATCTAGAGTTTTCTCTAGAGCTCTGGTTTTGTCTAGTGTAAATACCTATTCTGTATAAGTAAAGATAGTTTTCTGTTGTCAACTTGGTTGTTAGATCTTTCATGTCTGCTTTAGAAGATCTCCATTTCATTCCTGCTTTCAGTTGTGCTTAAGTTATACTTACAGAAATATTTTCTGCCTTTCCTTGCTAGATCTCAAATTTAACCAAGAATTATTTAAGTCTGATGTCTGCATTCTTGTGAAGTTCTAGGAAATTTATGTTCAAGATACCCAAATGATTTTGCTACTGCTTTAATCATTGCTGTTTAGTGTTCACACAAATGTTTTGCAAAATTCATCCCCCAAATTTGTAGAATAGCCAAATATAAATATATATATATTGTCAAATCAGACAATAGAAGAGCTAGAGAATTGCAGTGCTTTATTTAATTAGTGGTATCTGAATATCTTTGTTAATAGTGGTGGGGACCAAAGTGCTTTACAGATACAGTAAGCAACTTACAGCTTCACATAATATTTTCTCTCCTTTAGTTAAAGGTTATTATATGATCTGAGGCACAATAACTTATTGTGCAACAACTTCAAAAATCTTTTAATACACGCATTTACTTTTTTTTGTAATCAGATGAGTGATTTTTCAGCTTACAGTCTGCACCCCCTTGAGTGGTCATTTGATTAGCTTCCAGAGGTGTTCATAAAGTGACTGAAAACAACAAGTTTAGACATGTTTATGCATCCTGAACTTGTTTCTTGATTTTCTTCTGTCGTCTCATAGCACCTTAGGAATTCATTGTGCTTTTAGAAGGAACCCAAACTCTGTGTGTATTTCAAAGCTTTGTGAAGTTTCCTATGGACAAATGCCATATGAAGGGACACCAAAGGTTGTTGAAGCAGGCACTTTCTGACCAGACTTTAGATGATGGCTGCAGCCTTGTAGCTACTTACAGCAACTTTGGAGTACAAAAACATGGTGATCTTAGTGTTCATAAAAATGCATAAATTTGGCCAGCTATATCTGGCCTTGTTCACCTTGGGTTTTTTCTGGCTTTTGTCAGATGTAGCCTGAGATAACATTCATAAAAAAGCAGTTATGTTGATTCTTCAATTCACTGTACTGGGAAGTCTGTCAGTCAAGGTATCAGTCACAGCACTTGCCTTACAGAATGTTGGGGTTGTTTTTTGCTGTACATAGTGGAAATTTTGATTTAAGACACAAAGTGTTGAAGCTGAAACTCAGAATACTGAGGCAAAGGGCAGTTATCTTGTTTAACAGTGTTAGCTTATCAAAAATGATTAATCTAGGTTTACTTCAGTAAGAAATTGATTTTTATGAGCCTTCAGAAGCTAAGAAGAAAATAAGATACAATCCAAGTAGTGATCATTTTACCTGTACTCTAAATCTGCTGCTGCTCTACCACAAAGGTATTGTTTCAACCCTTTTTTCTTTTTTTCTCTCTGCCTGCCTTTCTTCAAGCTTTTGAAGACACTGTCACTATGATCTTTCAGCAATTTTTTTTTTGATGGAAAGAGTGCAATCTTTAAGGCATAAGACGAAAGAATGAGCAAAAAACAAAACAATTGACTGTCCAAATGCAAGTGTGAAATTTAGAGCTTTGCCTAAACTTAACACTTAAGTCAATCTCAAGGAACAAATTTCAGTGTAATTTATTCAAGTAATGTGAAAGGGAATGGTGATAAGACTGGGAGTACTACATAGTAAAATTTGTGGGTTCAATGTTAGCTGTATATTCTCTTATTTCTGTCTAGCAAAACTATCTTGGTGTACTTAAGATGGGAATGTATTATATAACAGAAATTTACAGTGCATTTTCAAAATTAACATGTCTGCATATTTAACATGCATAAGACAAAAATGTCGTTATTCATGGCAGTTAAGTAGTACTAGACACATAGTTTGTACATGGAGTGTAATTCTCCCTTAGACTAAATTGCAGACTGAAAAAATTCAAATAAATGCTTCATCCTAATTTAGAGTGTACACTAGATGGCAGTGTTATCAAAGAATAGCTGTAATTATTTATTTTTCAGAATCTATGCACATTAAGTGATAAAGGCATAAAAAAGTATATGAAGACTGTATTAAACCTTATCTGGGTTAGGGCAAAGAAGTTGTAATTAAATGTGGTTATACCAAAATAATTTTTTTAAAAATTTTTTTAATTCAGAAAACAATTTTTATATTAAATTTTAATTAAAAATTATTGAAATGTCTAATGTAAAAACATAAAATACAAAAGATTTTGGAAATATTTTAATCTATGCATAATATTGAATTACTTTTTATTTTTTCTTGAATGGTTTAAAACAATATATATTCCACTGATTTTTATTTTTTTTTGGCCACTATTTATTCTGTAAATATATTTTTCAAATAAAGTAAATGTTTAGGAGCTGATTTTTCCATAGCAGTATCAATACATTTTGATGTTAGATATCACAAGCTTTTATTTTCTTGTTTGTGTGCACAGCATGAAAAACATTGTTGAATTGTGCAGAAGTTTAAAATGTTTTAAATATTTGGCATTCAACATTAATTTTATGGGCTCTTTAATTTGTAAACTGAAGGGCTGTACATGAACCAAATACTTATTAATTCTCCCCATGTACTGCCAGAAAATAGCATGCCTTGTCTTTAAAGTTGATCAACAATCTCAGTCAAGATTCAAGGACGAGCAGCTGCTTTAAGATCTGTCATGTTGCTGATTTTGTGGTATTTCTTACTGCTTCTTGTTTCTGTGTATAATTTCCATTCACATGAAAATTCTGGTTATTAGCTTTTCAAAAATGAAACTTCTGTGCTAATAAGGAGCAAAATTTCAATTTCTGTTTAATGCTAGGGTTTATTGAAAACGTTTCATTTTTATGAAATGCAATTTCAAGTTAAAATTTGAATGTTAATCTAACTTTTGCCTTTTAATGTTAATTAGTCCTGAAAATGGTCTGATACTTTTTTCAAACAAAAAGTTAATGTGTTCCTTTTAGAAGTGTGGTCTTTGCAGTTGATGTGAGACTAAGTTTTTCCTCGTGTAACTTCTTGCTGTAATTGGGTTACATGAGAGAGAATTTTGTTTTTCTTCACTAACTAGTAGAGGGGAGTAGCACCAGGGAATAAAACCAAACATAAGAATTTCTACTTCTGCAAATGAAAATTGTTTCAGTTACCCCCTTAAAAGTTGAAATTTCTCTTAGTTTTGTGCTATTTTTAAATAGCACAAATGCTTGGTGAGGATTGTTTGAGAGGAAGGGAAAGTAAGATTATTATTTTAGACTGTTGATGTCACTATATACATGAGAGATAGGTCTTTATTCACTTGAGAGGTTTTGAGTGCTCCTTTTCCTCCAGAATATTCACTGCTTTTTTGGTAGTTCTAATTTGTCATTATACTGTTTTTAACACATTGTGTGTTACTGTAACATGTCACTGAATTTGTTTGTTTGTTTTTTAAACTAAGAGAAAACAGATTAAAACACTTCATTTTTTTTGCAACGATTTCAGAGGACGAGATTTTTAAATTTCATCAGATGCACTTTTGTGTAATAATTTGACAGATTGAAGATGATGTTTTCACCACCACTGGGCAGTTGCAGTCTGTGCATGGGGTATTTTGCAACGGTTCTGAGAGCCTACTCAGTTCTGGTTTGTAGAATAGTATTTCATTTTAGGTTTCCCACATTTAAACAGAAATGCAACATTACTTTCTTTATAAAAATGTGCCTTAGTATAGGACACATGAGAGAATTTATGTATGCAATGCAGTGCAAGAATTATCAACACTGATTTAAATTAAATCAGCTCATTTTACATTGAAAGGGACAAGGGCGGTTAATTTCATATTGTAACCAGTAAGGAAGTATTTTGTTGTTATGGTTTACAAGTCAAATTTTGCCTTTTGCTCTATCAAAATGATTTTGCAATTGTTTCTTCAAATCAATTTAGTTCAACTAACCATTTTTCATTTTCTACATGTTTTCTTTTGCTTCTGCTTTCTTGTGAAACATGCTTTTCATAAAGAGAATTGACTAGACCTGTTTGCAGTTTTGACCTATGATGTTATCTATATTAGATAAATTAACCCCTTTGTCTTGCATATTTTGCATATTTTATTTTATTGTTAATTCATCCCTGAGTATTTGGAAAGACATCTATGTAGAAAGGTGTGATAATTTCTTAGAATATAACAATAGCTAAAAATTACTGAATACATAACTGATCAGTAGCTTCATTTCTGTTTGCATTTTCACTCTTAATGCATTAAACTGTTGGGTCATATTTTAAGTTTGGTCTCTACGTACGTTCAGAATCAGGTTTGGTTTTACTGTTACTCATATTCAACAAAAATTTTCAGGGAGATGTATAGTTAGAATTAATTTCTGATTGTATTACATTGGGAAACATTTCTACAAAGGCTATTTATCTCTGTGGATATATTGTGACACATCAGTTATCTTACTATCATAGTCTACATTTCATTTATTAGGCATTATTATCTCTGTGACACAGGAATCTTAATTTCCCTAAGAGTGCCACAAATTCCTAAAACAAATGTAGTGATAAGTGCATAAGAATCTGGAATGAAGGTTAACAAACTTAACACTTTCTAATCTGGCAAAATGATACATAGCATTGCAAATTGTTGGCCACAGAACAAGCCTTTTATCTGAAGTTAGAATAAGTCTGCAGATATGAGATTTAGAATAGCATGCCCAATATGACATCGGTCTATTAGAAATACACCAAGCCACTGATGTAGGTAGCATGCTTCCAGCTGGAGGGAGCCAGAGGAGTGTAATTTCCTTTAATTAAAGTGGGGTGGGGGGAAGTGTTCTTTCCAGAAGCGTAAAAATCTGAGAGGTTTCTTTTCTTTTTGTCTTGCTTCCTTGTTGGCCTTACATGGTAGATTAAGGAATAGCTAGTATCGTAGATGTCAACAGGAACAGGATGTGGCAATTTACCTGCAAGATTTCTTGGTCCCTGTTGTGCTAGAAGCATACTTTATATCATTTTTCATGTGAGATTTTGGTGTTTAAACTGCCCCTTTTTTTGTATGTTGACAACTGTGGTAGAATTTTGATGGCAAGATTGGAAAGATGCCTGGTTTTATTACCTAGTTATTTGCTGAAGGGTTTGCTTTTATTATGGCACAACCTTTCCGGACACAGATCCCCCACATTATGATTGTAGAACTAACTCTGTTAGTGCGTTAGATCCCCCTGATGTAGCAACTTTGATAAAGAAGAATACTGTCAGCTTCACAGTTTTTTTTCAAGTGGAAATCACTGTAATTGCTTCTACAAGCCTAGATTGTGTTAATGTTTGAAAATAGTAAGTTTTCCATTCTACACTTGACAACTCTTGGCAGAATGAGAATTACTTGGTTTTGCTGGATCAGCTGTTTCTGTGTTGTGTTCCAGCTTTCCTTGCTGTTGCGAGGACTGTTCATAGGAACATTCTACAGCTGGCCCAAGTAGAGTGTTTAACACTAATATAGAGTGTTCTCCATTGAAAAATGAGCAGGTAAGTGAGTTTCCAGAGAAAAAGCTCTAGTTAAAAATGCATATTGTGTTATGTTATTCCCTAAGAGGCCTTATTATGAAGCACAAAGAAGATGAGTGGGTGCCAAAAATGAAAGGTTTCTGCTACTGATTCTGCTTTTTTTATTCTCTGAAACCACTTTTCTTTGCTTCCAATTCACTGTAAAATTTCCAAAGTGTTTGCTTGTCTTTCTTCTGGACCAGGTAGAGTCAGTGTTAAAATTTTATCTGAAATAATTGAGAAATAATTGTAGCAAACAAACTTAGTGAACAAAACACCTTAGCTTGTGTAGGACAACTTCTTAGAGTATATATATAGAGTGAGTTCTGTCCTGTTCTCAGATGAGCTTAGCAGTCAAAACTTCGTGATTTAAGAAATCTCACCACAATATAAACTCGTGTTCTTGTTGAATGTTTAAAAAAACCCTATGGTTTTTAATCTCATAAGTAATATTTCAAGCTGATTCAAGGCATAATTATAATATATTATGCATCTGAATTTGGAGAGTGTCTTGCTTTGCTTTATGTACCCATTAGGCAGTATTGAGTAGCGGTACCTCAAAATTAGGTAGAGATTTGAATATAAAAAAAACGTATATAATTTGTATATAAAAATGTTGAATTTGAGTCATTATTTTATCTGTTGTTAAAATGTTGAATTACTGATTATTAAGCAGTGAACATTCAGAAGTGGGATGACTGTAAAAAGCGTCTCTTAGAGTTGTAGGTTGTGATTGAAAATATAGATTTAAAATGTAGATTTTCTTAAATTTTGTTTCTGAGATATAAAAAACATAGTCTCATGTATAACTTCTTGAGTTCTAGCCTTAAATTAGGAGAGGATGTCATAAGCCTCTGCTTCTTGCCTATTGATTTAATCTTCAAATGACTTTTTGCATTTCACTGTCCTCCTCTTGCTTCAGAGGAAAGTACATTACACGGCTTAAGCCAGTCTGGACATGGGAGTTGTCATCCCTGGAATGGTCCTGCTATAGTTTCTTGCAGGGGGAGTATTTGCTTTTACAAAAAAAAAAAAAAATTAAAAAAAAAAAAGAGAAACTAGATGGAAAAGGTTTTTAGAGCTTCTTTTTTTCTTCTCTTTTCTTTTTTTCTTCATGGGAACTATTAAGATTGATACCTCTCTATCTAGTCTGTCATAAGACCTTTGTTTCATAGCCTCCCAATGCCAGAAATGATGGAATGTAAACTGTAGTCTGCGGGGTTATCTCATTCTCATTAGTGGTCCAAATAAAGTTCCCCTCCACTTTCTGAAGATAGACACATCTTGCAAGCACAGAATATTTGTTAGTCTTATACAATGTCATATAAAACTTTCATACATAATTTGTAGACCTTTTGCAGGTTTGTAATGCACCTTTTTGATCTTATGACTCCATACTTACCCATACCGAAAAGATATTTAATTTAAATTGTTACAACAGCTTTCTTAGCAGTTTGAATTTGCAGCTGAATTTTTTTATAAGTTTATACTGTTAATTCTGTATTTGATCATAATGCCTACATTCTTTTATAGGTACATTAAGCATTAGACATGCTTTATTTTGCTGGATCTGTCTATTGATTAGAAAGCACACTAATCTATTGATTAATACTCTTGTTGATTTTCAGTAGGTTTGGGAAGATGGTGATACAAGGTGATAAATAAGAGTTATTTTCTCATTTCTGTTATTGGTCATTGGACTAATCTGGCAGAAATTCATGAGCTGAAATGGGAACTTAATGGGATGCAAAGCATGGTGACATAGGTTAGCACTTCAGCACTAACTATGGCAACTTGAGAGAGCCTGCTGTTAAGCAAAAGGAAAGGAGAAAACATTACTTACTTTTAACCAAATAGCTTACTGTAGGTTGCTTTAGTTTTTTTAAGTCTCAGCATGGCTGTGAATAAAAATACTCTTAGTTCAAGTAGTACTTTCAAATTAAAATTGTGAAGAAACAAATGTGCTTGATTCCTTTTAGTTTTAGTTGATACAGAAAAGATCTTTCAGGAAAACTAATTATATTTGACCTATGGTATGTTGTTTGACCTAGTTTGACCTTGTTTTTATTTTGGGGAGTATACTGTTAATACAGTAATTGCAATATTTTTGTGAGGCTTTCTTATTCAAATTATATTCTATTTGAAATCTTTCTTTTCAGTAATTTAGGGTAGAAAAGTTACCTTATTTCGGTGAAGAGCTTCTGTTAATTGTGCCCAGTCCGGCACTTAATCTATGATGTAAAAACACTTAATGCATTTAAGAAGACAAATCATTTTGAATTATTGAAAACCAGAAGAAATTTTGGTTACGACAAAGGAAAAGCTATTGAGAGGGAGAGAGGGGTGACTTCAGATGAGATTGAGCTTATCAGGAAGATAGAGTGAATTCCTGAATTTATTCTGTCTTTTATCTGGAAAAAATGACTCATTAAATACCAAGAAATTTTTTAAATTTATGGGTTTTTTTCAGTAGCATCTTCCTAAGAATTTGCAGACTCGTGTAAAACAGTAGATAGCTACATTTTAAGGCTCCCAAAAATTGTATAATAAATTTGTACTTTTAAAATATAATCAAATGAAAGTGTGATTTTTTTGAGGCACAGTGTGATGAAGAGTTTTATATTTTCTGTGAATCTGTTAATACCTTCCACAAACAATTCTTGTGGCCCTGTAAACTTAACATTATATATGGCTTTATGCCCTTCGAATGCCTTGGGTCGCATGCTGTGTAACACAGGGAATGTGTTCCATCAACCAGCAGTTTCTTTAACTTCTGTTCTCTCAGCGCATTATTTGTAAACAGTATTTGAAGCTTCAAATTTTAACTTATCTGTGAAAATGTGTTACTGTATAAAAGAAGTAAATACGAAAACATGAAAGATGAAACAGTTTCCCTTCTTCCAAACTCTGCTTTCCATCCCATCCCTTTCTTTACATGCTTGTTTAGAAATTGGTTTCATGTACTTAATGGAAGGAACATCATTTAATACTCCAGGAAGATATTCACACTGTGTTTACATCAAGCAGTTGCAGCTGAAGCTTGTTAGTGATTGCCTCACAGATTAAAAAAAAGAAATTCTTCAGTGTGGTACATGAACTCCTATTGTTTGGAGATAAATAATCGGCTCATCCCCTCTTTAGGGAAGAACAAAGAACATAATAGTATATCTGGTTCATCTGTTAAGACAGCAAAGATTAATTAAGCAAGTATTGCACAACCTCTCTTGATAACATATATATCTAAAAACAGCCTGTATATGGTAAGGTTTTTAATCATTTTGCTTTAACTGTTTCGTGTATTCACATAACCTAGAATCATCAGCTCTTCATAGAAATAAGTTAGGACACAATACTAAGATAAGGTGAATTGAAGAATTATGGTAGTATTTGATAGTTCTCCTGCAGATCTCTTGATTTAAGATTATATGACTAGGAAGATAGGATAAAAAACTAAGATGATGCTTTTGAGCCCTCAGGTGATGTCATTAACACTCATAAATTTTGTCTGCCTCTTTCTTAAAAATAACCTGTGTGAATTCTCTGACAGTTTGGATCACAACCTCTTTGGGGGAGTAATTATTTTTATTGAGCATTTATATAGAACGTGTTTCAGTGAAATACAATTTCAAAACTATAACTAACCCTTGTGGGCAAATAGATACACTGAACCTCCCTGTTTGTTCCCTGCCCTGGTAACTAGAAATAATGCCTAATTCCAGATTTAAGACTACTCAAGGCCAGTTTTACCTGCTTTACTTTTTGCTGCCGTTGTCTTTTAGCCTAAATAGCTTTATTTACTCCTTGGTGTCGACCTCAGCAGAGTTGTAAGGACATAAATAGCCTGTCAAGATCTTAATTTTGCAAGCCTTCACTTATTTAATGCCTTTTACTTCCCTGCACATACAGTAATCGATATAATCGCAACCAGTTGCACAAAAGATGGTTCAGTGTCGCTGGTCGAAGAGTTGGCTGTAATTTTATGTTCTTTCTACTGATGTGGACTAGTTCTGATACAGTCCCTGTGTTCTCCCTGCCTAACACGCTCTTATAGCTCCCTACCTATATCTACAGAACATCTACATGATGTTCTCTTTAGGTATTTAGACCCCACCTGTCACTTCAATACAGATGATTTTTACTTCACCACAGGTAAAATAGATTTGTAGAATTGTGTATGTACAAGGGATGCCTTTCAGTTTTTGATGAGGTTGGAAAGTACTGAGGCTGCATACAGGTACAATGCTAGAGCACAAGGTAGCAAAATGGTACATTAAAGAACATGTTGGATCACTCCGGTGAATGCTTGTACTGTTTCTGCCCTGCCAGCTGCAGTCACTGCTAGCTGACTTTCTACTTGACATCCCTCCTCTCCCAAAGCCCCTCTGCTGCTTTCAGTGTTCATTTGATAGGGGATAGCAGGGCTTGTCACGGTATCTTGGACAAAATAAGCAGCTGCATTATGGTTAATTTGAAAAAGAGGATTTTAAAATATGAAGCTTGTTGACAAAAAGAATGGCTCTTGATAGATGAAGAATAGTTGAGAATTGACATAATCTCTCTTCTCCATCTATAGAAATGAAAACTGGAAAATACTTGGGGGAGAGCAGTATGAAAGACTGATAGCAGGGTGTTAAAAGTTTTTATTTTCAGTAAACACTGCAAATACTGCTTATTTAAAATACAAAGAGCAATAGAATAAGCTGAAACAAATCCTACAGTAACTCCAACTTGGAAAAGCTTGATTCATAAAAGTATGCATTTAGACAAAAATCGCTGTGATTTGGCTAATCAACAGGTGAATCTGCTATGAAATTATTATTTTAAAGGCTGAAAATGCTGCTGAATACATGCTGAAGTACATTAGGTGATGCACAAGGCTCTCTGTCCTTACTTCCTCATTTAATTTTTCGCATGAGATGAAGGAGGGAGGAAACAGAATAAGTAATGTGATTATTTTGGATGAGGTTGATTCTACCTAGATGTGTCTGCACAGTGAAAGTATATCTGAGCTAGTCACTCAGTGTGCTTTTCCAGTTAATGGAGAGAAACAGGCATGTAGAGAGCAGCATCTCATGCACACTCATGTAGATGTAAGCATCTAAAACCACTCTGTTTATGAAAAGGTTTAAAATCTATGTTAGGCTAGTAAACAATCTGCTAGCTAAAACAATTTTAGCTAATAAACTGTGTCCTGATGCACTGATTTTGCTCCATCAGCTAGGAATGGAGTCAGGAAAACCTCAGATAAAATATTTGCGTTGTAGCTATCTAAAGATATTCTGTGCTGAAGGACTCAGTAATTATTCTTCAGATTGACCAAAACGTGTTTTCTCAGTAATTATTCTGAATTGCTTGTAAAACAAACAGGAAAAAAAACCACCATCCCTTGATGGATGTCATATTTCATGTCAAAATGTTTACAGAATAGGGCTGTAATGGATTTGTACTCCTTCGCACTCATTCCTGGTGCAGATTTAGCTGGCCAGTTTTGCTGCGTTGAGGAAGCTGGGAAGAGGATGCCCAGGGCTGTGCTGTGTGGCCAGAGAGCTGGTGTGAACCTTCCCAGCCCTTTTGCTGGATGGCTTGTGACTTATTCCTGAAAACAAGTGCTGAAACCCAGTCTTTCCAATGGCAAGGTTTTCCTGGTAGAAGCTTACTTCGGAGAATTCTGTCATCATCTGTCATTTTACATCCTTGAAACTGCAACGTGAACCACACGTCTTCAATAACAGCACCTACAGGAAAAGACACCACAGTGTCTTGTGGAAAACACTCAGGGAGAGATCTTTTTCTACATGAGAAAGCCAAATGCATCAAGAAAGGTAGGATTTTCTACCTTTGCTTCGAAATATGAAGCAGCAAGGTATAAACTCTCTGAGTGGAATTACCAAAAAAAAAAAAAAGCCACAGTTATTTAGAAATTGGGTGGTGGTTTAGAGGTAAAATTTAAAAATACTCAGGGTTGATTTCTGGGCACAGTTTAACAACTGAAATTAAAATTGAAATATTTTAAGACAGATCTAGTTCAGATGAGCAGATGCTGATCTGTAAGTGTGTTTCATTAATGTGTGATGGGATGACTTTCCCTTCATTCAGATAAACATCCGTTACCCTGCTGTTACCCATGTAGAGAAAGGTCTTCCAAAAAAAGCCAACCAAACATATATATATGTGTGTGTGTATATCTACAAAAAATTCTGTTTTTCTGAACTCTTCAAATTACTGTCTTGTTTCCTTACTAATATTAATTTCTGAATAAAATTATAAATGTATATATGTGTTGCCATTTCTAACTGGACATGATGCTAGGTCTCCATAGCAATTCATGTAGAACATTGAAAGGTAACTTTCACAAGTCTGCAAATTTTTACATACTTTTTTTTTGTCCCCTGCCTGCTCACCTCCCATAAATGTTTCTTGAAATATAATATAAACAAAGAGTAGGACATTCATCATCCTGTTCGAACATACTGTAACATTCCAGTATGAGGAGTAGGCCAGACAGACAGAACATCTGTGTCTTCTGAAAAGTTCTCAATTTAGACTTAGGTCAATAGTGAGTTTAAAAAAAATTAGGAGTGGTGGTAGCAAGAGTGTTTATTAAAAGACATAGATAGAGAAGATGAAGACCCAAGTGGATCTAGTTTAATAATTGAAGAGTGTTGGATATGTTATAGACATCTGTGACCTACATAATATGAACAAGAGGGCATTCCATGTTCTAGGCAAAAAAATTGAAAGAGAACATCAAAAGATGATCTAACAAATCATGTACATAATAAAAATTTGCTATAGTTGATACAGAGAGTAAACAGATTGACTTAAGAGATTACCACACAGACATGAGAAGAAAACTGAAGATTGTTGTTACAAAATGATCTTTTCCAGCCTTTTTTATTTATTACTAGCATATGGCCTAGGAAGACTTTTTGCAACAGATATTTTCTAGCCTGGAGTGGCCTCTAATGGATGTATAACACTATTGATGTAGGGGAAAGCTTTTTAATAATTTGTGTGGCTGTATTGCTTGTGAAAAATGCTACGCTCACAGACTAGAAGACTGGGAGACTGAAGTAATCTGTTCTGATTCACTGAACAGGTATAGCAGGGGCATCAATGGCATCATCTCTCTGTATTGCTTTTTAATTCTATACTGGAAAATCTTATCTTTTGTTTTTAGCTGACTGCCTATTAGTTAATAGTGTCAGAGGCTTGCCATGTAACTTCATCCTGGATACTTAGCTCTTACAAATGAGCTTTTGACATAGCTAAGCATTTTGTTTAAATTATCAACTTCCATCGTAGATTGCGATGGGCTACCAGTCGACGTAGTAAAGGAGGAAGGGATGGATAACTGGGAGCAGGTGGTGACTTACTTACCGGAGCTGTTGCATGGTCAACACCTGCTTAGTCTGCCTTACTCTGTCCCTCCTAGACAAAGCAGAAAGTATTGAGTCCTTGCTGGTTTTAACCTTGCAGTAGGCATTTTAAGAGACTAGGCTGTGGAGTGCTATTTCACCACTTAATTTAGTATGTTTTCTGTGCAGCTCTGACCAGAACCAGACCTGGCTTCTTGATGACTGGGAGAAATAAAGAGGTACAGGTGGAGAGTTAGCACGGCAATATCTCCTTTTATCACTTCTATGATTAGATTAACACCTACTCAAACTAATATCCTATTCTCATCTCCCATACCAAAAATAGCCCAAATTTTAATTCTACTTGGTGTCTGGAATTCACTTCAGTGGGCCAGACAGCAGTCTGATGAGAGTGAAGCTGTCTCAGTCTGGCTTAGGTGGGGCTTTTGTAACTTTACATGGTGCTCAGGAACTGGGGATAGCTTGGTGTAGGGGAGGGGGCAGGAAGAAAGGTAGCAAATATGATAGGAATCAACAGTATGATAGGAGATAAAAAATAATGCTAGAAATAGTGATTGAATTTTTTTCTTAGTGAAAGTGTTTATGCCGATAAAACAAAGACAGATACAAAGGAACAAGGTTCATTATCTATACTCCATAAGCTAAAGGTGTTTCAGACTGATTGCCCAAAGTCAATGGTGCCTAAAACCTGGAAAAACAGATCCAAAAGTAAAAATTAATAATATAAATAATTTAAATTTATGAGGCACTTATGCTTGCCATATTTTTAATAATCTGAAATGCTAGTCTCTAGTGCAGGTAGTTTTATTTTTTTTCTGTGGTTGTTCCTCTGAACAGGAAAGAGATTTGAGACTGATATTTTTATTAAAAAGCCAAACAAAGTAAATAAAGAAAATCCCAAACAACAAAAACCTATGTACATCAGTGAAAAGTCAGGATGAAGTGTTAAATTCAAGTTAGCATGCATAAGTGGAAGTGACCTAAAGTAAAGCTGTTTGGAGAAAGGAAAATAATTGCAAAGTAGTAACGCTTAAAAGAAGATGTGGGCATGAAGAGTGGCAAAAATTAAAGGCTAGAGTGGAATGACTTGTGAAGAAAGATTAAAGGAAATGAACACGTGTAATTATTACTTATAGCTATCTGGGTGCTTGGTGATGTTCAGATGAAGAGAGATGATCCCTGCACTAATTTGGCTAAATAGCTACCAAGGGATGATGAAAATGTCTGAAAGTATTTATAGCCTTCAAGTGCCAAGAAAGGATTCATTTAGAGAAGTCCAAAGAGGTCTAAGTAGGAGTAATGAAATAAAATGAGGGGAATCTTAGCTTTGAATACCATAAAACCCCTTTCTGTTGGAGAAGTTAAAGTGTGAAATAGTCTCCCCTGAAGTTTTAGTGGAAAGCTGTACTGCTTGAGGTATTGAAAATGACAGTGGACACAGCATTCAGAAGTAAACTGGAGGAAAGAATTCTGCATTGAAGGGAGGAGAGAGAATATGACTTAATAGATGTTTTCCATCTCTAATTTCTGTGATCTCACATGGTATAAATTGACAAAATAAGACTTATGGTACACTAGTGAAACATAATTTATGTTAATTTGCTTTAGTATAGGCATTAACCTTGATCCTTGCTTCAGTTCTGCATTAAGCCTTGCCTTTGATACAGTAATCTTAATTAAAACTGAATATTTCATGAGTTAACTCCCTCTGCCTCATGAGCAGAACACTACTCTTATCTGTATTACCTTTAAAGGTGCTACCCATATAAAGTGTCTATTGCATCAGATGATAGGCTCGCTTAAGGTCATAATCATATGAATAAAAATACTGAAACTCAAGGATTTAATTTGTTTAAAATTAACATACTCTTATTTTAGAACCAAATTTTAAAAAAGATAGTTAAGCAACTTTTCCTGCATGTTGAATTAGGAAATGTTGTGCTAATAAATACTATACTCTTCTGGGGAAAAAAAAAACCCTGCATGAATGAGAAAAAAGTAAGTATTGGCAGATGTGATGTGTGCCAAGTGTGTCATCACGTAACTGTCAATCACTGTCATCTTCATAATACTTTTAACTGGTTTACTTAAGTAGAAAGAAAAAAACCTGCTCTTTTTGATGTTAAATCATAACATGTTTTAAATAGGAAGACGCCGAAATTGGAAACAAGGGGTATAAAAATTTGCCCATGTATTCTTCATCTTCTTGGGGTTTTTTTGTGCTGCTTTTTTTTTTTTAAATGTTTATTTGTTTTGTAGTGATGTTAGCACGCACAAGCACTCTTTTGGAGTAATAATGGAACGAGCCCTACGCTCCAGACGTGTTCTCATGCACAAATGCCACACTCTCCATTAATATAGGGGTACTCTGTAGTTGAAGTCACTGGTACAGTGTAGGCATCTTCAGATTGCCCACTGCTTCTAAGTGGAGACATTTGGAAAATTATATTTTCTAGCTTCTGAAAAAGTGCAGTTATTTGTTTGTCTTTTTTAATAGTATTTTTAGATTGTTTACTTTGTAATCATAGTTGAGCGCCTTATATAAAATGACATGCAGGCATCAACCTGATCTACTTTATAGATGACTGATAGGTCAGGACACTTTAACTGTACTTTCCTATAGTGATTAAGGTTCAAGGAAAGAGGATGTGTTATTAAGTAAGAATACTTAAAAATAAATAAAATAAAACCTGCAACTTAGTCTTAAACTGTAGAAGGCAAGGAAACATTTGGTTATCCATTTGGAACGCCATTTAATTTGAGTTAAAGTAGGCAATCTTTTTCTAAAGTTATTAATTCTACGTAGAAGTTAAGTTGACAGATTTAATGCTTTGGCTAAAAATCTGCTGTGATAAATTTGAATGTCTGGACTGCATCTTTATGAAGTAGCTGACTTGAGATTAGCGATAGTATTGTGTCACCATAATCTTTGCCTATGTCAGGTATTTGGATGGCCCAAAGTAAATCATTAGTGTTTTTCTCCTAAATACAAGTCTAACCTCTTGGTTAAATAAGATTTGTCAGTCACTTTTATCAGTGCTTGAGCTACTTCTCTTTCTTTGTCTCAGCTTCTTCTTTGTCAGATGTAAATAGTAAGTTGCAGCTGTGATAAACTGGACATCCACAAACATAACATACATATTGCTACCTTTACTTCCCACTCTGGGGACAAGTAACGTAGGAGTGTGTATTTATTCTGAATAATGGTTATAAAATTGAAATGGTAGAAAGCATATTTTGGGGAACAAAGTTAGAACAAGTTAGGAAGAACGTGGGAATTACCGGTGCTGTGTGCTTCCCTGGCACCAGTGGATGTGGCGTGGCTGGTTCCAGGGAGCCCTAAGGGTTAAATGCAGTTAAGCCTTTCCCCAGCTTTCTGGGAACCTGGCAGTGGCTTTCTTTCAGTTGCTTTGTAATGGGAGAAACAATACCTGAATTCAGCCCTGGGTTGTACTGGAGAGGGGGAAGGATTCAGGTTATAGTGTCAGAGGCGGGGTTGCACTCAGGCAGTAGCAGCAAGTGCTTCACCCTATGGCTGAAAAAAGTGGAATGTTAACAAGGCAAGTCTCAGATGGACCATATGTATGTAGGGTTTTGTTGTTTTTTAATCCATTTCTCTCTGCTTGTGGTTTTCTTTTTAGTCAAATTAATCATGCTGTTTTGAATAGGCTGCATTCTGCCGCTGGGAACTGTAACTCTGGCTGGTGATGAGCCAGCCTCAAAGCTGGGAGACACGTATTTTTATTTTTGGTTTTGTGAATTGTGCTCAGACAGAAGAGAGGCTTCTCACTTGAAGTGAATAAGTATTTAGAGACTAAAAGCTAAGCCCTGAACCTAGATAATGATGACCACCCTCTGAAAAATCTTACGGTGAGGTATCATTTCATTAGTCAACTGAATGGAAATTATGTTTCTGAATTAATAACTAACAGTTTGTGAGGCAGACGATCCTGCATATGTTAATAGCTACTGACTATAGCTATTAACAGCTACAGTCTTGATTTCTTCAACAAGCTACTACTAGTAAAGACCACTAGGAAGGTTTGGTCAGAGGAGGCTGCATGGGACTCTCATGCTGGTTTCAGTTTCCTAGATTTTCTTCTTTCTTTTAAAGAAGGATTTGGGTTATGTGTTTTTAAACAAAAACAAAACCAATAAGATACCCCCAAAAAAATACTCAAAACCAAACTAAACCAATTTTAAAAAAAACACAAAAACTACACAAAAACCTAACAAAACCGAGACAAAATCGAAACGCCACAAAAACCCCTACCACAAAACAAAGTTGATAAACCTGTCAGTGTATAGTTACTGAGTTGTTGTACGTTCATCCACATCCAAACATTGTCTGTTCCGGAGCACAGAACTACTACATAAGCTGTTGAGAATAACTCTGATAAGGCTGCCCTGCCCGAGTACGTCATATGCTTGAACATGGTGATATTTAGCAGGTATCTTCTATTCACCATATCTGCTTTTCAGACTGATTATTCATTTCTTGAGTATCTTGTAGTTTGTTTTCCTTAGGAAACAGACTCAATTGTGTATGTCAGTTCTTTCACCCTGTTTATATCCTTTACACCTTTGTTGACCAAGTTTCAAAGACTTTCAGTCTTACAAATCTAATGACAGTTGGTGTCCATATTCATACCCTCTGTTCAGGAGACTCTCTAGCACATGCACAGGTTGGTTTTCTGTTTGACCTGGTGCTGGCCATTTAGCAAGGACCTAACCAAGACCCAGGCACAGGATGTGGAACATCTTCTGCTGAGAGCTGAGGGGAGCAGGAGGAGCAGAAGGTCTACGGAGTGGAAAGGGATATAGTCGGCAACTGGAAGGAGTTGCTACTCTACTCAGTACTGGTGAGTATGACTGTACTGAGATGGAGTATTGTGTCAAGTTCTGGGCTCCCCATTACAAAAGAGACACAAACATACTTGAGAGACTCCAGTGAAGGGCCATGAAGATGATAAAAGGGCTGGAGCATATCTCCTATGAGGAAAGGCTTAGAGATCTGAGACCCTTCAAGACGGAGAGGAGAAGGCTTGGGGATTTTATCAATGTCTATAAATACCTGAAGGGAGAGTGCAATAAGGACAGACCCAGGCTCTTGTCAGTGGTGCCCAGTGAAAGAACTAGAGGCAATGGACACAAACTGAAACTCAGGAGGTACCATCTGAATATCAGCCCTTTCTTAATGTGAGGGTGACTGAGCACTGGAACAGGTTGCCCAGAGCAGTGGCGGGGTCTCCATCTTTGGACATACTCAAAAGCCATTTGGACATGATCCTGGGCAGCCTTGTCTAGGTGGCCCTGCCTGGGGGTTGAATTAGATGACCCGCAGATGTTTCACTGCCAACTTCAACTGTTCCGTGATTCTGAATTCTGAGGGGGCTAGAAGTGGCTGAGGTTTTAAGGGACATGGGCAGAGAGTTGTCTGAGATTTTTACCTTTGGAAGGTTTATGGATAAAAGTCTTCCTCACAAAACAATTGTTTATTTAAGTCTATTTAAATACTAAATGTTTTATCACTTAACTTTAATCATGTGAAGCATTTTTGATATCCTAGAAGTCCTGTACCCCAAAATGTACAGCTTTTCAACAATACAAAAGAAGGCTTTATAGAGAGCTTCTGGCCAGAGAGCCTATTATTTCAGATACTGTCCCAGTTGTTGATGTATATTTTTTGGCACATGCTAATGCTTCTATAAACTTGTTTTAATTCAGATTATAAGGCTTTCAGAACATACCACTGCAGAAAAATCTTGCTCTATCGTTATATAGCAAAGCTTTTATTTCTAATTATTATGAGGTAACAGCGTTATCATCTATTTCAGGCAAAAAGTGTCGTTACTGTTCTTCTCTTTGAGAATATGGTACTTGAATAGTCATTATTAATTTGAAATACAACAAGCTTTAAATAGAACTTTTCAATTAACACGTGGGTTAAACCTTCCTGTAAGGAACCAACCAAGCCATGCATACACAGGAAAAATAAATTGCAATATGACGGCTTTTGTTGGGTGAATTTATCCATATTGTTTAGTTGCTGGTTAAACCCTCAGCTGAAGTGGTCGCTTACTTTCTTTTCTTTAAGAAAAATTAAAAAAAAGCTAAAGTCTCCCTCTGTGAATTTTGCTTGAACTGTGAAAAATAAAAGTGTCCGTATTAAAAGTTCTGTCAAATGCAAAACCTAAATTATTGTAAAACAAGATATTATTTATATGTCTTCTACAGTTAGAACACTCTTGGGATCTAATGTTCGACTGCTGTTTGCAAAACATACATCCGTGGTGGTTTTGTTTTAATGTTCCTTAAGATGAAAACAGCTAGTTTCTATATTCTTGTATTGTTTTTTGAGACCTTTGCAGGAAAAGAGAGGGCATTCACCTGCAGCTAAGAGTAGCCTTTTTCATATGGAATTGTAAATTTTACCCATTCAGCTACTGGAATTATATTTTCGTTGTCTGTAAGAGCTTTGTAGGGAGGTATTAAATGTACTTAGTAGTATGTGTGTGTGTATTTATTACAGTATACATTTCACAATCAAGATAAGTGGTATACCAAACACATTGTTTTGCCTGTCCTTTAACTGTGAACACAAGATTAAATTCATTTGTTAACATTTTAACATGGCAGATCCACTGCAAATGAAGTAAAAAGATCGAAACTGGAGGTAAAACAGAAATAATTTATGCAACTAATATATACATGTGATTAGCTTTATCTCTCAGACTGCAGGATAATACTGTTATATTTGGTAAAACAGTTTTCTGGAAATAGTGCCTGCTTTGATAGGAATGTGATTTCCTTGACAGTCACATAAGTATGTTTGTTGATATCTGTAAGTATCTACATCCAGTTTTATTTTTCTTTGAGAAAACTGAGTTTTGGATAATACACATTCACTACTTGAAAAACCTCCCCCACTGCTTCCAAAATGTCAAAGCTGAGCACAGGGATTTAGCCATACAACTTCTATTGAGATTAATTGGATTTGTATGGCTAAATCCATGCGGTTCTTCTGAAAATATCATGGTCCCTTGTCTATAAAATATAACAGTATGTTCACAAACGTAGCATCACAAAGAATATTTGGACAGAACAGTAAAATCAGGTTTAGTTTATGTTTGTAGATGAATAACTTTTGGTTTACCATAAATGTAAGGGTTCCTGCTTAAGTATACTGATTGAATACTAAGCATGTGCTGTGCTTGCCTTAGGGCTTCATTTTTTTTAAATACGTGAAGCATTTACATAGGAGTCTTCTGTACTTAACTCAGGAGGGGGAAGAGCATTTCTGATTCATTAATCCCTTTTTCTTTTTGTAAGCAACTGGGTCCTTCACATCATGTACTCAAGAGGTATAAAATATACAAAGAAATGGGAGGGACAAGCAAAATGATGCCTGGCTTGCTATAATGTATAAATTCAAAATCTATTTCTCTTTGCAAGAGAAAAAAATAGCAAGCGGAAGAAGGGCAGCACTAAATTTACTGAATGTGCTTGCATGATACGCAGGTTTGGAATAATTATTTTCTCTCTTATTCAATAAAGTGAGTTGTTACCATGGTAGCATTCATATTGCACAATTTCTGTGTTATAAAATAAATTGAGAACAGTTTTAGAGACAAAAAAAATCTTTGTATGAATGCTTGTTCTGTTAAGGGTTTTTTTGAAGTGCAAAATTGTGTGTTAGAAATGCAGTTCCTGAGGTTGGGGTCTTAAAATTATTGTTGAGAAGGGAAAGTCTCAGTATACTTCCCAGATAAAATGAGTCAGGTTTCAATGATAAGTAGTGCTTCTGCATGACAAGATGTGCAAGGGTAGAGTAGTTTTGGGGATTTCGTTCTGAATACTGGTTAAGTTGGAGGAGATCTGCACTGCTACTTTCAAGAATGTTACTACTGGTAGCAAAATTGAGTACAGGCTGCCAGGCACCTGCAAGAAATAGCCTGGTTGTCCCAATCCAGTAATTAACTCCTGCCAGTTAATTACAGGCCCAGCCTGTGTTTTTAAAGTGTCTTCTTGGACAAGATGTGTTGAGAACCTCTTGCAAAGCAGGTCTGAGTATTCAGTGGCAGAGGGGGAATGCCTCCCGTGGAAGCATTTCCAAGGAGAGTATACCCCAGGCCATGCTTTGGTCTGTGCTGCTTGAGTTTCTCTTACTGAGGAACAGCAGATACCAACACTTCCTGATCGCTTGGTTCTTTGACAGTTTTTTGTTGGAGTTTTTTTTGGACATGTATTGACTGCAGTGCAGATTCTTGTATAGAGAGGTTAAAATGTATTTGAGGAATACTTTTGTTTCTGTTGACTGAAGAGATTCCAGAAGATAGGGAACTCCTTATCTCCTACATAAAGCTTGCGAAGAACTCCAAGGAGATGGAAGAGTGTTCAGGATATAGCACTGTCAATTGGAATGACAGGTACCTTTTCATCAGACCCCTTTTCATCAGTGTATTTGATAATTCAGAATTGCAACTGCTTCCTCTCTCTTTCTGCAGTTTTGTTTTTCTCCTGCGTTTTCTCACTACAGTAGGCAAATAGCCATATTAGTAGGAAGGTGACTGTCTTTCATCTGCGTGATCAAAAGGCTTTGTTGATTGCTTGATTCTTTCCTGCTTTTTTTGCAACTGGTTCTCTTTATATGGCTTTTTCAGAGTTTGGTGATGGATATAGAACTTTTGAGGGGATTAAGCCTTTTTATGGTGATTTAATTTTAACACTAAAAAGACCCCAGATTTATAAACACTGAATAATACAGAAAAGTCTTGAAACAATGATTATTCAAAGAATACTGTGGCAATCACAACCATTCGCTGCAAAAATAAATATGTTAATTAGTCATGGAAATTGTGTTTCTTGATTGCATTGTATTCCACTGAAACTAAAATAGGACACCTTGTGTTGGTTCTTTTTTGCTTTTGATCCATTCCTGAATTACATGGAAATTGCACATTACTATTTTAGACTCCTTTGCTCCATAAAAGACTTGCCATGATACAGGAGCCATATAGTCAAGTGTTTACTAACTACACAAATTTTAAGTTCGTCCATACAGGACGTTTTTAAGAATCTGAGGGGGCGTTGTGTCTTGTGTTTCTGTCCATCTAAATGGTATTATCCTTGAATGCTGTAAAGGCAGAAGTTACAGTTGGCTCTGTACTGTTCCAAAGCAGTGCTTCCCTTATGCAGGTGTTCAAGCAGCACAGGTACATTGTCACTGCTTCAAGGAGTGAAACAGTCCCAGTAAATTGCTTGAATTGTAACAGCATTTGATAAAAGTTTTCTCTCCTCCCCTATTGCAACCTGGCCAGTCCCTTCCTGCAGATCGCTTGTCTGCAGCCACAGTGCAGCTGAGTTCAGGGACCAGCAGGGTTGGTGGATGTGCCATGGGCCAGAGCACTGCTTCACTAATTCATTCTTGCCTTGGTTGGCTGCTGACTTTTTTACCCAACACATGTGCTTGCCAAACATGTGAGTGTCAAAATCTGTTTTTCTTCAGGTTAGAAAAACGAAGTAATAGCAGTACAACCATAGAATTTCACAGTTGTGTTAAAGGGTGATGGAAATGGCATTAAAAAAAGCAAAAAAGTGTTGTGTTTGAAGAACGGGGTTTTTTCTTTCCAGTTAATTGCTGACACATGATGTTTCATGCTGACAGATGATGTTTCATGCTCTTTATCTGATGAAACAAAGTATAACTGAATAAAAGACAGAAACCTGGTAGTTAGGACCACTTTGCAGGATCATCTATGCAGGAGATATAAAGCTATTTATAGATATCTTTTGCAATTGCATCTAAGATGTATTTAACGGGTCATTGAACTTAAATTTTTAATATTTTATGACTTATCAATTCATGGATGACTGAAAGCTTTACTTTCTGTAGAATGGTTAATACAGATGGATGTTACAAATTCATAGCCTCTATTGTAGCGTACCTAAACTTAAAAATCCACACCTATAACTATAATTTAAAAATTAAACCAGAATTTCTCACTAGGTTATTACAGCCATCAGCTTTGTGCCATTACTGTGGGGTTTCATTGTTTTTTCAAGCCGCTAAAGGGGTGAATTGACTCCCTCAGTGACAGTCTTCATCTTTCTCTGGCTCCTGGCTGGACCAAACTGCCAGATTTACTGAGCGAGAGCAAAATACTCTCCTTGAGGGCAATTATTTGGTTTAGTGGAACACTGTGACAGGGAAGATTCTGATTCTGCCTATTTCCCACTGCTGAGAAGAGCAACTTTGCAGCATCCTCTCTTCCCTTGAGTGGGTGGTGACAGACGGCCAACCTGGAAGTCGTGGTCCTCCTTGGTGTTTTCTCTGTTCTGTTAAGGGTACCTGTGAACAAAGATACACCAATATAAGCTTAAAGGCCCTCATTTTGTTAGGAAAGGTTTTGAATAGAAGAAGGGCTGTTCCTCTCAATTACTGTTGTGTGAGCTTTGTTTGTATCCATAGGTTTGTCCAGGATCCAACATCACATATGAAATCAAGTTCGAATTATTGTCTTATATGAACTACATGCCTTAAAATCGGGTTGCTTTTTTTTTTAACTCCCCTGTTTGCTGGTGTAAAAACCTACTGTGACTTAATGCCACACATGCAGCTCTTGCTGAGTGCTAGGCATAGTTGTTTCTAATTTCTTGGTGTTTATGTGCAGCCTTGTAATACGCTTCTCCTCCAATGTGTTGACGAGGTGCATTAACGACACAATTCAACAATTTGTTTAGCTCCAGTTTGACAATACAAGAACAACATGAAATGTCATATTTCAACAGGTCAAATCCATATGTGCCAACAATTTGATACCTAATTGCTGAAGTCCCTGAAATGAAGATTACAGGGAGCCAGTTGTATATATCAGGGCATTTATTTTGTTTACAATTTTACTGTACTCTTTCCTAAGCATCTTTTACCAGTCCTTTCAAGAGACAGCATGCTGGGCCAGTAGTCAGCTTTGTTTTGTACCAGTATGATGTACTTGTGTATTTTCAGTGATTGAAACAAGTTGTTTCTGTTCTTATTTTTGTTACTATTTATTCCAATTATGGCACCACTAAAATGTGCAGAGTTTAATGTTGTCACAATGAATGTAGTGTTGATTGCAGTCCTCTGCAATACTTCTGGTGAGCAGTTGGGATGCAGCATGGTACTGTGGAGAGTGTTCAAAGACTTGGCTTAGTAATCTCAAGATACAAAATAAACATATCTTTAAATTGTAATTTTTCAGAGCAGACACCCACTTCAGCCTACAGTGTATTTTACCATTTGTCTAATTTTGTCTAAAACATCTGATTTTTGCATTTTGGAAGTATTTGGATCAAATTTTCTTGGAGTGGTTATTTTAATTAAAAATTCTTAATATTTCTTTATACAAGATTTGGATCAATATCCTTTCAACACTTAATTATCATAATAATCCAAAAATAGACTGCAGTTAAGACACATTGAAAACCTTTTTCTTTCTTGCAAGGTAGTTTAGTATCAGAAGATTCTCCCAAACATCTGACTGTGAGAAGTAGTCTTTAATTTCATCATTTCTCTTGGTAGTATGTAGAACCAATATATTTGGTTCTCAGAACAGGTTAGAGATACTAATTGCTCTAAGTATTTTTTTAATGCAAAATTACATTTGCAAAGATAAGCCCTTTGTATAGCAGTAGAAGGCTAGTTACTCTTGTGTATACCCTTCTGTTTTACTGAGATGGCATTAAAAATTTAGGGGCCTTGTGTAAATATCACAGATACTTGGTAGTATTTTTGAGATTACTTTTTTCTGTTCTTGATAGAACATACCTTGCAATACCTAGAAATGATGCATTTTTGTGGGACAGAAGTATTAAAAATGAAGGAACAACACAAAAAAAAAACAGGTGGAAATTTTCTGTGGTTTGGGATTTAAGGTTATATGCTTGGTCAGTTGCATGAAGGTTTACTTCTGGAAAACAGTCTTGGTGTCATATTCCTTGTCTTCTAAAAACACTTGGAACCTGAGACCACTGATGCAGAAGTGAATCCGGGGGTGGCAGGCAGATACTTCTGTTGGCTGCCTATTGCCTCTGCCTTGAAAAATAGCCAGCCTTTGTCTGGTGTCCACTTTATGAAGCTACCTGACTTAAGTAATCAAATTAACTGTAAACATCATTCCCCAAGTGTTTCTTTGACCATCTGTTACCATCTTCGGTTGCTCTGATTTTGAAGTATGAAATAGAAAGGCAAGTACTTTTGAATTATCTGTCTATGATTCCTATCTATAGTCCTTCTGCTTAGGAGTGCCTTTCCCAGGTCGTTGTGGAGTAAATTAGATGCACACACCTCCCAACAGATTGTAAGTACATTCAGTCCTTTTTTGCATATTTTGGAAGATCAAAATAAACTCCCCCATGATCAATGCCAGAAGTCTTAAGAAATTTCTGAAAAGATTTCCAAATATATCCTCAGGTACAGAAAATAATTTGATCCTCTCAGAAAAATACCACATTAACCAAATTTCTTGCATGCCTTTCAGGGCATTATGAAGTACTTTAATTGATCCTCAAAGTAAGAGAACGGACTCAGAAATACTGATTTGTCCATGCATCACTCTGTAGACGATATAGTTTTTTTAAAAATTTGATGAGCAGAGTGAGGCAAAGCTTATTGTAAATTGCCTTTTATTTTCCACTTTTTCCGTGGGCAAATTGATTAATGCAAAAGTAAATGTGCTAAGAGGAAAAAAAGGGGCATTTTCCTAATATATAGTGATATAGTGAATAAAAATAATAAAGAGAAAGGAAATTTGTTAATACTTTTGAAAGATTTCTTTAATAATAGTTTCAAAATTAATAAATTATTGAACTGCTTTTAAAAAGTGATGTTACTGTGAGTGGGCAGAGCTAATCTATGCAAATGCTTTTGAGGTACCGAGAAGTTTTCCAAAAGATGGCGGGGGAAGCTGTATTTTCATCTTTTTGGGTTTGTTTTTTTTTTTTGGTTAAGATTGCAGAGTACGGAGAGAATACAGTAATTAGTAGTGACAGAGCCCTTGCAGAGACCCAAGAGAAAAGTAAAGGGAAAACACAAGGTGGTAGGATGTAGGAGATGCAGATGATACATTTTACCTGTGGTGAATGCATTTTAACAGCCACATTAAGTCAGACCAAAAGTGGGTTTACCCACTGTATTTCTTCTTACAAGACAGTAAAACTGTCTGACTACTTCCGATTAATGTTGGACCTGCAGGAAAAATAATAGACCGGGAAGCAGAGGATGAGTGTAGTCTGGCATATGTTATGGCTTCTTATCATCTGTGGCTTAAATGCTTGCCACGGAGTTGATGTTCTTTGCATTTAGCAGCCTCTGGTTCTATTTCCTTCCATGAATGTGTCCAGTTCTTAACACCATCAAACCCACTACTGCCTCACTGAATTTTCAGTGGCAAAGTGTGTCACAGATTAACTACAAATTTGGGTGAAGAAATACCTCCTTCTGGGTTTCTTGTTTGCATTTTTAAATTGCCTTTTTAGTTTCCCGGGGTGTTTCCTGGATCTTGTTTCAGTGTCCCCATTTTAAAAAACTGCAGGGTTGTTTTGGTTTTTTTTGGAAAACAGATTTTTGGGAAGAGATGTGAGGATTAGAGATAATGAGACAGAGAAGAGATGAAAGGATGCTGATGAGTCAAGATTTGTAGCTAGTTAGTCACTGAGGGGAAAAAAAAATGTAGAAGAAAGACTTCTAATTGAAGACAGCAGATTCTAAAATATGAATATGAATTCTGGAGCAAGGTGAGGAAGTGTCTCCTTGAAGAAAGAAAATGCATTTGCTTCATTTGAGATTGAAGGGAAAAGCCACAAGGAAGCCAATTGCAGGAGAAAGTGCTAGAAATAAGGCAGCTTCTAGTATGCAGAAAGGTGTTCTGTGGCCTGAACAACAGGAGAGGGTGGGTTGGAGCAGTAAAGGGAGGAGGGGAAAAAGCAAAAAGCGAAAGAGGGATGCACATTTATCCCTTAACAAGTCTGTGAAATTGGCAACACTTTCTATCAAATATTATTTAGTGTAAACAGGCCAGAGAAAGCAAGACTGAGTGGAGTAAGACAGAAGTGGTGAACAGATTCACCACTGAACACAGCGGGGAAATTACTGTATGAGAATAACTCTAATGACTTGTATAATAGAAACCGAAAGAATTTTGTAGTTTAAAATTCAAGGTTGGTGTGCCTTGGGCTTATTAAACTTTTCTGCTATGAAGATATGCAAGAGATATCTTGCAGGTGGTATGATACAAACTGGGTGGGTTTAACAGCATGAAATTCAAGATCATGTACTTGAGGGTAAATAAACAGGCAGATCATCTTGTAGAAACTGAAGGAAGAGGAGGAAGTTTTGACCGTCTTAATAAACAACTGAGTGACCAATGTGATGAAGCTTTGAAAAAACCAAAAGGATCACTTTTTAAATCACACATACGTTTGCCTTAAGTGAACTGAAGTCTGAGGAGACAGACTAACAAATGCAGAGTAACAAATACAAGAAGATTTCATTAAAATATAAGAGTATATTCCAGTCAATAGGCCTTGAATAAAATTACTTAGGAAACTGAAGCAGGTTTTCCTATCTGTGTATCAATAAGATTTTGGAAAAGTATCCTATAGGAGTCATTGTGTTGGAGGGAAAAAAATTGGTTTTATCATGAGAGATTTTAGTGCATACGTGGAAAAGATGGCATGACATGATGGCTTCAGTGACACGGCCTGATCTCAGTCCAGTAAATTCTCTATTGTACTCAGGATTGAAAGTAGGGATGTTGTGTGATAATCCGTAGGGCAAAATGTGATACAGATCTCCTTCCCTGCCAGGCTGTCACGAGTGCTTCCTAGAAACAGCTAAGCACCCCTAACATCATGATCCAACAAACATTTTTTAAATCCTTAAATGGTTATAAAAATAAATCAAAAAAAGATCTTTTAGCCTAAGAAATACCAGTTTTTGAAGGATAAATGGTAGCAGTAGCAGTCAGTTGATATCCTTCCTCATACCCCCCCACCCTATATTAATTAAACATTTAGCGAATATAACGCTGTCACATCTGGAATTTTTCAACACATTTATATCTTGCAAGTTTGCTTAAGTTAGTAATTAGTGTTAAATTCTGTTTGACCCGATCTAATGAATCTTCTGGTAAAGTGTTGTCAATCCGTTGATGAGAGATGCAGAAATTACTTAAAAATTGGGAAGTGTGGTGTGTACTACTGCAGATAATGAAATAACACACGAGGTACTGGAGAGTCAACACAAAATAACGAAGTAGCATTTATGTGAGAGAAATACCAAAGATAACCACTACAGGACGAAGAAAGACACCACATACAAACATTCATAGAAGAAAAAGGGCTTGCAAAGCAGACTGGGTCACTGTATTCGCAGTGCACCATAAAGATTCTATATGGCCACTGATGTGATGTGTGTGGTACCAAAGTGGGGGGCATAGTGCTGTGTGGAGCACCCCTGTCTGCTGGAGGCTCTCTTAATGTCAAAAACATTTTGGCTGCATTCAGAACATAGTTTAAGAGAGAGTGGGATTAATTTAAGCTGAGAAACAGGTAAGATACGTAGGTGAAGCATATAGTAATGAACTCTTTAGCTGCACCCAGGAAGGTCATGAGCAATTTAGAGGGGTGTAGAATAAGGGTAAAATAAGGCAAGAATGGCATGATATAATCGTACTGTCAGAGTGCTACTAGAGGATAGAAAGATTGACCAAATACTAAAAAAAAAAAGTTTCAGAAGGCAGGTGGTGAAATGTTTTCCTACCATAAGCATTTAAGATCTGATTAAATGATATCACCCCATGCAGGGTCTTCTGTTATGTTTATTTTTCATTAAAAGCCTTGCACAAAAAATTATTCAGAATCAAAACCTGTTTATTAAAATCTAAGCATTCAGAAAAGCGTTGATTTATTTCAAATAATTTTTATAAATACAGTTTTAATCAATTACTGGCTTAAATATATATAATTGTAATATTCTACTGTTACCTTTCTGTGAGCTTTTCTAACCAGGCTGTCATACTGAGCGTACTCCAGCTATAATTTTGATTGAAATTGTTTTGAGCAGGGGTTTTTTTATGCTTATATAATTTGTACTAGGGTCATTGAATTTAACTCCAGGAGACTATTTCAGCAGTCATTTTGACTGAAATGTGTTTTCTAAATGGCATCTGGTTTGCAAACTGTCTTGTTGCATAGCAGTGGTTTTAAAATGTGCGTGAACAGTGACTCTCGGCAGTGGTGGGTTTCAAACAAGTGCAGAGAACTGCGTGTTTGTTTTGAGAGACTGGTGATGAGGATGTTTGCAAAGCACTAGGGTGTATATAAATTTTAATATGATTGTTGGGGAATATAGTACTGTCATCTGATGCTACTTAAATAATCAAAGTTCTTAATTTCTTGATAGGTTTGAGGTTCAGAATCAAAAACCAGAGAAGGCTGTGATTGAAAGCAAGCCCGACTGAGAGTTACAATTAACATTGCATCTTGGGTGAGATAATTGAAGTTAATTGACTGTGGAGACGTACTAGATCATATTGAGGACTTTTCGTCTCTACCAGTTTGAGAGTGCCCCTGCTAGTGTCTTTCCATAATATTTTGTCTAGTCCAGTTTAAAATGTGCCCTCAGTGAGATTTCAATCACATCTCTAAGGCAACAACTTTTTCTTTTCCCAATAGCCAGCATCGCTTTCTTTGTTTAGTTTTATCCTATGGATTTGAGATGTGCCACACACTTTTTCCCAACTCTTTCCAGGGATAATCAATCACTGCTTATCCAAACAAACTTTGTGTTTCCCTGTATCTCGGGTCCTAATTCTGCTCATGTTTTGCACATCCACAAACATTTTCTGGCTTCTCGTGGTGTCCTCGGGAAGAGCCTGGCCTTTCTCAGCAGACAGCCCTCACTTCTGGAATCCTTCTTGCTTCCACGCAGCCGTGTGCTGACAAAGCCAGTCTTTGTGATTGCTTGAGGAATGATGCAAGGCCCATCTGTTAGCTCAGGCTGATAGGAAAAAAGCAGCCTTTAAGGGTGGCCTGTGGGTTGCTTTGTTTTTTCCAGAGGTTTCAACGTCCATATTTGACCAGTGAATCTCCAGAAACAATCTGAATGGTCATTTCCTACTGGCAGTGACTTTCTGCCATGCTTTTATGATTATACTCATCCAAGCTTTCAGCAGCAGGTTTCTCACACAAATATACTTCAAAGAAATCTCGGTCATGGCTTGTTTTTAAACATACTAGAGGCACCTGTTCCTTCACATTTTTCAGATCAGTAATTTCAGATTTTTTTGTTATTCCTGTAGAAAATTCCATTTAATTATTAACTTTTGCTGGCATTAAATCATTACCAGATCTAACTTCAATTTTATGAATAGCTTTAGAATATTTCTTCCAACTGTAATTTCTTTTGTTCAAAAGATTCTCAATAAATATTCTTTCTTATGTCACCCACACAGTTTTTCTGGCTTGTCTCTAGTCTGTTCTTGCCAGATGTTTTTCCCCAAGCTTTTGTGATTAATGAAATGGAGCCACTGTACCCATGGTATTAAAAAAAGAAAAGCAAAAAAGCTTTGAAAAGTTGGGGTTTTTTTTTTCAGTTGAGAAGTGCAATTAGTTTGACATTGCATTAGTATTTTTCCCAGCTGTGTTTTAAACTTTTCTCATATCTTCATTTAAGAGCAGATTGCCTCCAAAGTTCCACAGCGCCTGAACTTCTGAAATGGTAATGTTTTTTCAGTGCTTAAGTTATATGTGGTATTTGGCCCTTAAGAATTAAAATATTGGTGATTTTTGAAATTTTGCTACAAATACTGGCTTAAACCCAGATCATTCCACTCTATTCTGCTTTATGAGGTGGATGCCCATAGTAGGCACAGAGAGAGACTGTTTATAGGAATGCTGTTTTACGCAAAATAGCTCAGCTCCAGAAGCAGTTAGAATGAAAGGTAGATCTCATAATGATTTAATACCATACATATAACTTGTTGTTCATTCCACCACCACTACCCCCACCCCAGTTAGCTTTTAGATGTTCGGTGAAGAGATGCTCAGACCTCTTGGGTTGAGACAATTTCCTCATGACCCAAGAGATCATAAGGAGATTGAACCTTCTGTGTCCTAGAAGGCTTCTTAACCATTTGGTGAAGATAATCATCTTATTTTTGTTAACTGGGTCTAGAAAACTAGGTTCAGCACAAAATATTTGAGGAACTTAATAATTCCACATCTACCACAATTGAATCTTCTGACAGAACAAAGTTGCCCAACTCAGTGGCTGATTCATCTGCAGGAGAATCCCGCTATATTGTATAAAGCATAAAAAATTAAGAAGTCATTGCTTCGGGGTGGCAGAACTCTTGCTGTTTTCGATTCTGCCTGAACCCGTTGAAGAATCTCTGCAAAGAGAGCTCCAGGCTGCTCCCCCCTCAGCATGCAGGCTTGTGGGTTTGTTCTTCAGAGATCTCTGCCTTTCTCCATGTACAGGCTGGACATCTGTAACTTGGTTTTTAATTCTGCCCCAAAGACTCACAAGTTAGGTGTTTTAGCTTCTACCATTTGGCTCTGTAGAGCAGCTGGTCCTTATTTACTCCCCGTAGATAGATGTTCTTTCTTTTTGTCTCTATGCAGTCTCTTTGGTGATAAAACCATTTCTTACCTGCATGAATTGAAAATGCTTAAAAAGACAGAAGTAGAGAGAATTGCCAATCTCAGGACAGGGACTCACTGTTTAAGCACTCACTTCCCTGTGATGACATTTTTATTAAGCTAAATAAATAGAGGATTTGTGAAAGAAATGAGAAAAGGGCTGCAGTTCACTAAGTAAGTTTGTGTTAATCTGATGATCAGTAGCTTCATTTGTCTTGTTGTATTACATATTGAGTCTTTAGAGTTAATGTCTTGAGTCAAAAACATTCATGAAACTTACTATCTAGTCCCAAGCTATATCAGAATTATTGACTCGGCATTTAGTAAGGAATTTTACGATGCCAACCTTATGTTAAACACACAGCATGTGGTGCTAGTTGGAAAAGAAAATGGTTACAATTTGTTGAAGTATTGCTGGAGCATTGGTAATGCAGCAGCAAGGCCAAGTAAAACTGAGATAGGTCCAGCTCCAAACTATCTAGGCTTTTGCTATGCTGGTTGGGAGCTTTTAGTGGCCTTATGTCATTCCTTCATTGGTGAATTCTGAATGTGAGACCAGTTCCAAGGATATATTGCAGAAGGGATTCACCAGTAATGGTGCACTGGGGTGTAAAATAATAATTGTTACAGCAAATTACTCCAGAATGCTTCTTCGCTGACTGAATAAGGACTTTGTTGAATGAAGAATCTAGAAAAATGTGCTCTCAAACTCATGAGTATTTTAAGACAATAAATACCTAATAAGTTTGAGGCTGATCCCAACTCAGTGATATGTTCATAGTGAACATAAATAGTGTTCATAGTATGTAATGAAAAGGGTTTTGAACCATTTACCATATACTAAGTTCAGTTTTCTTAAGTGCTGTCAATGCTAACAAATTGTAAATCATGTGCTACTCTTTAATGTAATTTATAGACCTGAATTAAGTAAATGGAATGCATCTTTGTGAATATGGTAGGTCCATATTCCTTAATGAAACTCCAAAGACTTTGCAGACTGTTGGTATCCAAACTATTGTTGTCTAATCCATATAAAAGAAAGTTAAGCACAAGCTGTTATAAAAATTGCCTCATTCTCAGTGACGATAATTTTTTCTATTCTCCACGGTAGTACATCTTTTTTTTAATTTTATATCCACTTAAGGAAAAACTTGAATAATTATTCCTGCCTCCTGCAAGCATTGTCACAAATTTGAAGACCAGATCTACTGCCAGCAAAAGAGTGGGGTTATTATTGAGTTAGGTTTGGGTTTTTTTGATTGATTCCAATAAGAACTTCCTGCTGCTTTTTATAGCAATGTGCTTCCTTGACGGTTTGAACTGACACTCTCTTTCCTTATATATTTATGCTTCAGAAATGCCTTACTATGCTATTATCATTACACAGAGGTAGGTCATGGCTGGCTGTTTTTTTTTGAAAAGTAGATCTGTGGTCAGATACCAGTTTTTCACAGAATGTAGCCTTGTTGCTTTGAATTGTCAGTGGCATCTATAGCAAAGGCCAGGGAAATTTGTCCTCGTTTTCTGCTTTTACCTCTTTCTTTCCCCTGGGAGCTGAGAGGAGCGGTGAGTGGAATCACCACAGCATTTTTTTCCCTAACTGAGGCAGAACAGACTCAATTGTACTCAGTGGTGACATCCCATGACTAGTGATGGGATAGTGATACTGCAGTCATCATTTGGAGGAACAAAGATAGTGAAAAATATGCTGCTATGTTGCTATTTTGGTAAAATAATAAATGGATCTGTCAAGACACTTAATGTATGTAGTAGGCAAATTTTTCTCTTTTCAGGATGTGCACGATCTTCCAACCTTTCCTTTCTAACCTTCAGATTCTTTTTTATCTGGAGTAGAGCGATACATCCATCTGTTCAAAATGTGGTATGAGCTGGGACAGGAATATCCAACTTTGAGTGTGAAAGTTCAAGAGCATTGGGTATAAAGGAAAGAGAATCAAAGTCTCTCCTGGTTGTCAGGCAGAGATTTGGAAAATGTTCAGCTCATGCCTATTATTCCCATTCCCCACACTGCCTTTCTCTCTTTGATCATAACTCCAGGATAACCCTTGATAACGAAGGATGAAGGGTTTAGCCTGTGTTTTTCACTGCCTGTGCTGAAAATGTAACAGGTTTTCTGGCTGCAGAACTCTGAAAATCAGTGAGCAAGTCTGAGTGACTTTACAGGGAACGATGGGAATGACGACAAACAAAAAAAGAAAAATGGCTTCTGCTATACACATTAGCAAAAATGACTAACATTTCTGATGTCTCTTGTTTGTAGATCACCTCTCTTGTGACTCTCCAGCTGTTATCCATGGTTGGCCATAATGACCAGCTTGATGGACCACGATATAAATGTACTGTATCTCTGGACTTCATCAGAGCTATTGCCAGGTGAGTTTATTAGAGATCGTTCACAGTTGTATTTGCTTTTTTGAAAGAGACTTCAAAACCAGTATTTGCTCAGTCATTAGCTCTCTGCAGTCCAGAACAAAAATCTGTGGATGTTTTCTAAGAATGAGTGGATGAGTCTTATTTATGAGAAGTGTTGAACTTGAGATAAGTTTAATCCAATTCTGTCTTGAAAAAAATTTTATCTTATGGTGACAGTATGTGTTACGGTAACATACTGGTTTTGTGCTTAATAAAGGTCAGGGGCTTCATGTGAAAATACTCTCTAAAATCTCAGTCCTTTTCATTACCAAAAGGCATATTATGGTATTTGAATATGAAATTGTATTTAGTTCTTAACAGTGTTTGTTGTACATACAATATAAAAACTACATAGGTTATAGAAATTCTTCCACATACTCTGTCCTGTGTGGTCTGTAGTTGATAGAGACTAATTCAGTAAATGAATGTTGGTACCTCAATGGCTCTGTTAATTCAGAGCCTTCAATTTTGGAGTCTAAGAACAGTTTCAGATCCATCAGGAGAGATGATGATAAATTACAGTCAGAAATGCATGCAGCATATAGGCAACAGTCAAACCTATGTCTCAATTGTATGAAATGCCAGCAGTATTACCTCACACCTGTTGCTGCAGCCAGCTTATTAGCAGGTCTTGGATGAAGAGGCTACAGCCAGAACAGAGCCCAGAAATGACATGTGGTGAAAACAAGGAGAAATATTCTCAAGGCCAACTCTTCGCTGTAATGTGGGACTTCAGAGGAACCCATGTGGATTGCATCCCATAACCCAGTTGCACATTTGCTCTCATGAGCTATTAAGTGTCCAATAGCCTTGTCAGCAAACTCCACAGACACACTTATTTCAATTTGCAGATGGACAGGCCATAGAATGAAACCTCATCTGGTTCAGGTCTGGCTGGACTACACTGACAGGATCTCCACAACTTCACTATGTCAATTTGCTGTTCCCAGCAATAAAGTTGCTTGTGAATGATGTCCTGAAAAAGCTGCCTTTGGTACCAAGTGCAGCAGACCATCTGCTTAGCAACATAGATTGATCATTGTGTGTATAGACAGCCCCAGGTTCTTGTCTCTGCTCTAACTCCAGTGGTGATTACAGGGACCAGTTCAGAAACTCTATGGGCTATGAGGGTCCTTGAATTAAGATACAGAAAATGATTTCTCTGTCCTTGCAACTTTAACGCCCTTAGAAGTTATATTGACTCCCATTAAAGTTGCTGGGAGGTATAGGTGGCCAGGACAGGGGACCAAAATATGTGCTGTGCAGCTCATGCTTACCAGAGAAAGTAGTTGTTGGAGACACTGACACTTCAAACCTCAGTGTGTGACATAGTGCTTTGGCTTGCTTTCCTTTAGGTCAGATTTGTGTGTGTGTATATGTATTTTGACTGACTTTTCCTGCATGTTATGATGAAGAAAGCAATTCCTTTTTTTCCTTAAGAAAGTGTTTTTGAGGTGTTTCTATGATGCATACATAGGGCCATTTAGATGAGCTGACAGGTTCTAAAATTGGCCTGTTCTACTCTTCCCCTATTCCCCCCCCCTTTTTTTTTTCCTTTGTTTCGTTCCTTTGTTTCACTGTTTTAATTAAGTATCTTTTCCAACCCACAGTCTTTGTTAATAAGGTGGATGATCCATAAAGATACAAGGTTTCATAAACCCATTATAAAAGGACTTCCCCCTTGTCTCACCTTGTAGCCTTGGGGCTGGCTACAGGGCAAAGACATGATCTTCTGTGCTTTAAGAAATTTCATTTTCTAGCTGTGCCATAGTCTTGCAGCTGCCTATAGTTTTTAACCTCACATGGGAGAGGTTATATTTGCTGTACAGAGGGAGCTACTTCACCATTTCAACCAAAATACACATCAAGTAAGCAGCCCATCTCCTCATTCATTTTTCTTTGTTACTGTAATAGTACTAAAATAAGTTAAGCACTAAAATCTTCACATACCTCATCATTGTTACTATCTCAGCCTTGCTATTGCAGTACACTTCCTAATGGAAGGCTGAAGAGTGCAAAGAGCAGGACAGAAAACCATGCTTTCTCCATCCATCCCCTCCTCATGCCTTTCAAGCTGTTCAGATTGTCATTTCATTTTCCTGTGTTTTTTTTAAGCAAAAGTGAAAATTGCATTTAAAACAAAACAAAAGCCACTTGTTTGGTTTGGGGTTTGTTGAAAGAGTGGAAAACATAATGTCTTTTCCTGGTGGCTTTTAATGTGGTAACCACTGGCTGTGCCGAATCCCTCTTTAGTATCACAGAACCTCATGTCTGGCTCTATTCCATTGCATACATTCAGTCTTTGCAGAGATATTCCCATGATTTTTACTACTTAGTGCTAGTTGCACCTTTGGCTGAAGGTAAGGTTAGACACTTCTTTGTTAGAAATCTTTAGTTTCTGGTTTAGGAATTTCAGACCTAAGTTCATAATTTTTCTGTAGCTGAAGCAGGGATCTCTTAATGTTTGTTGAATGTAATGGATCTTTTCATACAGTCTGTAATGAAGCCAGTTGTTATGACAGGACAATTGTGTTTCATTTAGTTGATAAGGTCAGCATTTTTTAGATCGTGTGATTTTGTTTCTGTGGAAAGCCTTGTAACTAAAGCACTTTTATTGAGTGACACAATGTCATGCAAGTCTAGCAGTGGCAGTTAATTTCTTTAATTTTGTTACTGAATTATTAAGTAGACTCAAACATGGTGTCTTGTTATGCATCTTGGGGATTTCTGAACTTTTCCTCTCTCCAATATGAAGTTTTACAGAAACTTTTTGAAAAGTGGGTTATAGAATGATGCATGAACAGAGAATATTAAATGATTGCAGTCTAACAAATAAGACATTCATCCAGTTTAATCTCACTTAGCATTGTGAGCAGTTATTTTTGCATCAATGAATACTTTTTAAAAAAAACTTTTAATTTTATGCTTGTCATTATATGCAGTAATTTGCATTATTTATTCACACAGTAAACCCCAAAGTCTGAGTGTTAGATTATATAGCAGAATGAGTTTAGAGAAAAAATAATTATATGTTTTATTCTACTGCTGTTTCATTTTGCCTGCCATTAAAGTACAAAAGTATACATTAAAATCTTCTATCCTATTGAGTGGCATTCTTCAATTTTTCAAATTTAGCTATGAACATGGGTCAACTAGTGTCAAGACTGAAAGAACGCAGACTGCAAATGAGTGCAGATGAAGGAGTTACGTAGTACATCCTAAAACAGGTGGTTTGGAAGTTGAACAAAACATTCAATAGCATAAAAGATTGCTGCTTTGCATCACCAACTAGAGGATCATATTTACCATATGAAAATCTAATCTTATTAACTTTATATATTTTTACTGCTTAATGATTGAAATAACCTTACAGTTTTTACTAGAAAGCTGCTTTATTTCTTTTTTAGAATCTTACGAATTTTAAATAATCAGAAGACAGGTAAATAACACTAGAAGTTCAAAAATTCATTCATTCTTGATTGCATTTCTTTGGGTGTTACTGCTTGATTTTGACTGTACAGAAAGTCCCACGTGTGCTGTCTCCAAACAGGTTAAGGTCTTAGCACTGTTAAGATGATTGCTCTAATATACTGTGTTTTTGTTTATAGGACCGTGAACTTCGACATAATAAAGTACTTGTACGATTTCTTGTGAAAACAAGCTTCACAGCCATATGGACACTGTGACAATGACTAAGGCAAGCTGTGTTCATCTCTCTACTTAGCTGGCCAGAAAGAAGAGTATTTTGGCTCTTTTGGATTTGTCCAAACAGGTGCTGGCCCAGCATGGAACCTGATGAAAATACTCTGATTGGTCTGGGTGGATCTGAGCAGAGGACTATTTACCAGGGACCCTGTAGTATTTGGAAGCAATGTGTTAATTATAAACAGCAGGGTTTGAGCACAATCTGTTCTACTCTTAATGATGTTATCTTAACACTGAAATTGCCTGAAACCCATTTACTTAGGACTGCATTTTGCTCTATGAACTCTCCCCAGTGCTTTGAACGTGGCAGCAGCCCTTGTTTGTATGCCCAGTCTTTTCACTTCCTCTCTGCAGGAATCTTTGCAGTTGCCTGCCAAAGCAGCTTTTCCCGAGGCCACCATTTCAGGAGAGCGGAGCAGCAAAATATAATAAACATAAGAACATATTTAAAATCAAGCTGGTATAAATCCTTCTTTCTCTTCAGTCATATGTAGGCAGACTGTTATGCTGTTATATGGAGATCACGATGATAGGAAACTCCCAATTAATCACCATACTGCCTTTTTGCAGACTGTTCATAAATGTTGACTACGAATTTTTTTTTTTTGCGGAGCTTTATTTTAAAAACTCATTGATTCTTAAAGTTCTGTCCCGATGTCAAACGTGAAAGGTTTTATTTTTGTTTAAACGTTTTACAGTCCTTTTATGTTCATCCAGTGTATGTAATGCTGTTTGGAATGAATGTACATTAAGCAACACACTGTGTAATGGCTTTTGTAACAGTGTCTGTCCTGCAGAGGAGGACAGCAGAGCTGCCTTTCCGTCAGAAAGGGAGAAATTCAACAGGTGACAGAGTATTCCTGCAGCAGAGGCCTAAAAGAGTCGGAATAGTGAATAATGAATGTGGTTCATTACAAAAAAACTTCAGTTTTGGACATACATGATGGAATACACTATAATTGTATTTGTCTCCAGTTTACATGTAGAGGATTCCCAACTGCTGCTACTTCTATGGGGTATTAAGATCCCCTGATTCAGTTTGAGATTGTCTTCATGATCTGAAGACTTTTGTCACCCAATTGGAAATTCCAGGTCCCACAGCCTTTTTCTCAGATGTTTTACTCCTGAATACTGGTCTTTGACAGTTTGGCAGTACAAGGCCATGTCCTGTGTTGACCATTATTGTTTTTTCCAAGGAAAAAAAATGTCATTCTTTTCCCACCTTCTTCTGATGTTGGAGATGGTCAAATACCCTGAACATGTGTAGCTTTTTCTTTTTTTTTATTCTTCCCCCCCAAATTGTGGATGTGTAGCCAGGCTTCTGGATTCAGACCCAAATGAACGAGTTCCAGGTGAATGTAAGTGACAAAAGCGTCTTTCTGGCCAAGCTGTCGCTCCCCCCCTCAGGAGAGTGTGAAAGGGCAGCAATGACTCATCTCCGTGATCCCTTTTCCTTCCTACCGCTGAGCTGAATCAAACCCTGCACCTGTCCATGAGGTGGCAACATTTGTCACGCTTGCTGAAGTGCTTGGATGCAAATACATGACCTGGTTCAAAATGTTTACTGCCTGCTTTTGGTTTTACTAATAAAAACGTACATAAAGTGAGCTTGGTGCTAAACTTCACAGCGTCTTCCCCTTTTGGAGCTCGTGCTGGGCTGAGCTCAGCTCTTGTGGATCTGCTCTGTGACTGCCATGGGCTGAGAGGCAGAGAAGAAAGGCAGCTTGAAGCGTTCAGACATAAACTACTCCATATAAAGCAACAGCAATACATCATCTATTTTTGTGACATCTGATCTGGATTAGAATTTGATATATGAAGCATAATTTATTAAGTGCTACAACTCTTGAGTCACAAAATTTCCAAAACTCTGTAGCCAACCTTGTTTACAGCTTTCAGCAAAGCAAGGCAGGGTTGTACTGCTGGGGAGGGACAGCTTTTGAAGCACCCGTAGCCCCTGACTTCATGGTAGTCCAACCAACCAAGCAGAAGAAATAAGCTCTTCTTTGTGAAGCTTTTCTACCAACAGCAAGTTGTGAATAATACCACTCTTCCATTCAACCTTCATGAAAATATCATAAATATTCAAAAATAGTTCCAGATATACACATTAAGAGAATACAAAGGGAGCATAGGAGACAGCTTTACAGGTGTCCCTACATGAGTATATGGATGCACAATAAGTTTCATCCTGTTAGAGACGTTTTCAGGCAACATTGATATCTCATTTCCTATGGGAAAGAAATTAACCACTTGACTGAGTACATGGCCATTTCAGGAATATTTCTAATGCTGCTTATGATGGGTGAGAGATGAGATGCAGATTTAAAGGTTTCAAACAGAAAAAGAAGAACCAAGCATGATGGTCTTTTACTCTACCAGAGTGAAACTACTCAGCCCCAAATTTGGAGTAGAGAAGGTATGGAATAACGGTCATTGAAAATAAGCACTGACAAAATATGGTGGTGCTGCTATTTTTTTTTCAATGTCATTTCTTCCATATCAGCCTTATGATAATTTTCAATCTAAATCTGAAGGATGAGGATAAAATTTTTTGTGGAATATAGATAATTTGACTAAAATTAGGTTAACTGGAGGAGGAGCCACTGAGGATCCATTAGATAGAACCACCATTACATTGAATGCACTTTTGTGACCTTTTTGAAAGACTCTGATCGGTGATAGAAAATCTGAAGCTGAATCAGCAGAGTACGAGAATGAACAAGGTGACTGAAGTGCGGATGATTGATGTAGGCTATAACTATGCTGATGATGAATAGTGGGATTTATTCTGACAAACTAGAAATATTTCTATATATTCATGTCAATGAGTTTATAAATTACTGCTGAGTTTCTTACTACCTACCCTAGTGATACTCTGCTCTCATCACGGGTGAGGTCTTGCCTCCTTCAGCCTCCCTGGAGCCAGGATTTCACCCCTTCTACAGGTGGTTTCAAGAACTGTGCAAAAGATGCAGAACAAGACAGTTGTTCAACTAATCAGAAATCCCTCAGTACTTTAGTGCAGCAGTATGTATTTTAAAAAAGTAACAGAGAAATTTTTCATAATTCTTGAGTTACAAAGTGTTATTATACTATAAAGATTACAAAATTACAGTGCCTGACTCCAGTGGCTGGTCCAAACATCAACAGGAGCTGGGGTTTGTTCTTAGAAGAAGAAACTGATGGAGAAAGAGACACAGCTAACGTACAATTGCAATGAACTGAGTGCCTGTCAATAGCTCGGACTTTATCACCAGCTGCATTTTCATACATACACCATGGAGATTTTCTGTTACAAAAAGGTTTGCAAGGGCACATCCACATGTGGATCCACATTGCATCCGCAGTGCAGGAGAAAATTTATTCTTTTTTGGAAGTGATTTACCTTACTCTGGTTCTCCCAGAACCTTCTGCTTCTACCACAATATTGTGTCTGGTTTTGTGCAAGTTGAAAGAAGCATATTGACTGAGCACTTTCTAAGTTCTGGCACTTCTGTACACCATCATTTACACATGTGAGAATATATCCAGTTTTATCATTGGTTAAATTTTTCCAGTACCCAATTAGTAGTTTGGCCAGGACCATTCAGGTGCTTGCTGCTCCCTTCATAACTGGAGCAGCCAGCCATGCCAGGAGAATAGTGTGAAAGACAGGATTCCCAGCAGGAATGTAGGAGATACTACATGTCTGTGATCTGTGAGTAAAATGCACACAGCTGAGTATCCCAGGGTTAGATATTCCCTGTGCTCTTGTGTTGGCAGAGACGGCAGGGAAGAGTGAGAAACAGCAGGTTCTTGAGGGTTGCCTGATGGTCGGCACACAGTGTGTTTTAGCCCACATGATTTTGAAACATAAGATTTACTTCATCCAGGAGTAAATGCTACCTGGACAGTAACTTCTCCAGTTTTCTCAACAACAGAACAGCATAGCTTACAAAAGAGCCTTAACATTGCTAGTAAATATGCATTGGGATAAAGATACAACTTGATTAGCAAGTCTAATCGTACACAATACTAAATTTTTATGTGTTCCTAGATACCAGAATGGCTCTACTAGAATATTGGATGGGAGATTAATAGCAAAAAAATTGCATGTTTTTTATCTCGGCTTCCATGTGACATGTGTTTTACTCTGAACAGGCAGATTCATCTAAACTGTACAATACACAGAGATAAACATGGGGTAAGTTCAAATTTACTTTTTGATTCTTCTGTGTGTGTTTATTAAAACCATTTAAGAAAAACTGAAAACATTAGAGAAGTAGTCTGTGTATGCCAGTTGAAATCACAGAAGTACAACCATTATCATGAAGATTGCCTGAAAACTATACATGCACATGTCTTTAAAAGAACGGCTTAATGGCAGTGTCTGTGTTAGAAAAGAAAGTTGAAAAATATCATACTGCTTCTTATTTGACATTAATCTTATATTTGTATTTGGCCGATATATTGAATATATTAGATAACCATGTATTTGTATATACAAATTGTATATATTGAATAACCATGGTTTGTAAGTATCTAGGCTAATCAAGAAGCTTAGAAGTACGGTAAGAAGTAAGGTAAGACCAAGCCTGTTTGTCGAGCAGCCTGTGACCATCAGTGTTTCTGTGCTGTTTTAGGTTGAACAGGTGAATAACTACCTGTAAGGTGGTCCTGCAGTGAGAAAATGGTGCACAGAGTACCATAGGTGGATTTAATGTTGGAAGTGTTGTAGTGTATTGTACTTACAGTGCCTCCTCTGTCAGTGACCAATGCCTCTCTTTTCCCTTAAAATGGAGCAAGGGAAGAGTTTTCTTAGACCTGAACAGAGGGACCAAGGGAAAAGTGGAACAAAGAAATGGATATTCCACAGCAGCAGCAGTATCTCTGACTCTTTCTTTCATTTGGTTCAAACACCAAGGGATCCCCAGGAGCTGTCAGAGCAGGGAGGCTGCCATGGGCTGCATGTCCCCCCCACCTTGGTGTAGGTGTGTGTTGTTCAAGTAACCTGTCTTCTTCCTGCCAGCATTTGGATACTGGGGAGGTGGGAGGGTGTCTGTTGGGTACATGAGGGCAGGTGTTCAGCTTCAGCAAGGCTCTTTTCCAAGTTCTGGTTAAATATGTTGGACCATAAATGATGTCCAACATATTTAACCAACTGATGTAGCCAGTCATCTTGTTTGTGGTGGTGGTTTGATTTTAATGATCAGCGTTAGTGACAGACTCAGTGTAGTAGATGTGATTTTTCATAAGCAGCACAGCAAAGATGCGGTTTTGCCTAAATTCATTCAGCACATACGTTCTGTTTTCCTGGCACAAACAGATTTTCTACAGAACAGGATTTCTAAGATGCAAATACTTCCGGCATTTGTGTCTTGCTCAGGGAAATATGTGCTGCTTGTTATTTCATGTGATTTGTTCAGATATTTGAGTTCAGCGGAATAAAATAGGACTGGAAGGGCTGGGAAACAGAGCTTCTGAAAAGCAGGCATTTCAGAAGCCCATGCATTGGTAGTTCAACAGCGGAGCACTTTCTCTGTCTTCATGTAGGTAATGAGGACTTTCATACAGGTATCTGCTAAATCCTGGGTCTTGGAGAATAGCTGGAAAGAGATGATAGCACAGAGTAAGGTACATAACCTCTCATTAAGACATCCTTCCCAGACGAGGGAGCATGTTTCTAAAAAATTCAGCAAAAGAAAGAAGTACCCAAGAGATAGTATTGGAAAGTTGTTTACCACCCTGGTGGCAAAAGCCTTGATTTTATTCTTGCTATTTTCATTGTTTCTCTTTAGTTAAAAGTATTTGTGATGGTGCTGTTTCTCCGCCTCCCCCATTTCCACCACTACAATCCCCTTTTTCTTCCTACCCCATCGTACTCAGTGCACTGAAAATTCTCACCTGCACCAGGAATTTGTGTAGGGAAGGAATCGCCCTGCGCTGCCTGTGGCACATCCCCGGACAACTCTGCTGGATAATTCCAACAGCAGAGAGCAGTTGTTTCACCTCACGGGCCGTGGGATCATCATCAGCAACCCTGGAAAAGAAGGACATGATGTGAATATGTAAAATGTCTACAAGGGGGCAAATGATGTTACTCACATGCAATTGCAGCAGTTTCTGAATTCCACCTGCATGGATGAATACCCTCCCATTTTCTTACAGTCCTATTTTATATGCCATTTTTGATTAGCAAAGCATTAGAAACAACAAATAGCTGGGAGTCCTGCTAAAAATTCTGAGAGCAGTGTCATGTTGAGATTTGGGAATTTCAGGGAAAACGAGAAGAACAACCAAAGACAAGTACATGGTTTCTCCAATGATGTAAACAAAGCTGTGATTCCTGCTCCCAGGGAGGGGACCTTCCTCTCTGGTCAGCACAGGCTCTTTCACTTGACTTAGCCTGGGCTTGGGGCATGTGCAGCAACCTCAAATAGCTTCTTCAATCCTACTCTTCACTGCAAGCAAGATAGAACATATCTGAAGCTATCGGTGGAGAGACATGTTCATGTATCCTGAGCATGTTGTTTTCTAGTGGCTTTTGAAGCCTCTAAACAAAATCTCATCTAATTTCAAGAGTGGGATTTTTGGTGGATTATAGGGAAATAAATATGATGCTTGTGGATATAGTCAGAGTCACTTTTAGCAAAGTTCTCTCCTCAGGAATACCTCTGTTAATCACCATTCACACTTAAAATTAAAGCAGACTGGGTTTGGGATTTTTTTTTTTGTTTTGGTTTAGTTTGTTTCTCTTTCCTTTGAGGGTGGCAGAGCACTGACAGGCTGCCTAGAGAGGTGGTGGAGTCTCCTCCTCTGGAGATATTCAAAACCTGCCTGGATGGGTTCCTGTCCAGCCTGCTCTGGGTGAATCTGCTTTAGCAGGGGGGTTGGACTAGATGATCTCTGAAGGTCCCTTCCAACCCCCACCATTCTGTGATTTTGTGACTGACTATGTACATAGCCTGGCCCTGAACTTGGTTCCACTTTTCTTTTTACTCTTCCCAATCTAATGTTAAATAATTCCTGTAAAGCATAGAAATAACAGAACTTTTCATTAAAACAATGACATTTTTAATGTCAACACCAGAAGAGAAACATTGGCTTTACAGTCAAACAGATTTTGCTAGAATTCGTTTACCCTCAAAATGGAAACTAGTAACATGGATGTAGCCACTGTAGAAAAATTGAGCTGAAAATTTTAATCTTTTGCAAAACTCTGAGTAGCTAAGTAGAAAAAAATCAGTCTTCATGACTTATGCCAGTTATAGCTCTGAGTGGCAAATATTTTAAACTAACTGTTACTTGTGTATCTAGGTACTCTTCTGTATAGCTATTTTTCATCTAGAACAAATATCTTTGGTGGTAGTCTCTTAATTGTTCCTGTGCACCGCTTTCTTTGAAAACCAGACCCCTGGAGAGACTGAAGCTGATTCCTCTGATTCATTTGGAATGTATTTGCAGAAATAAATTAATCTCTTCACTAAAATAAAAAGTGGGGATGCAGTAGTGTAGACTGGAAATTCAGACTGCTCTGTGGTGAGTAGTCTGTGATGACTATAAGCTTTCGTCTGACTTTGAAGCCTTCACACTAAAGAGCTGAAAGTCCTCTTTTCAGAAAGATACATAAATATGTGGCTGCTTTATATTTTCATAGGATGGCACAACTTCATGAACCCTTGGTGCAGAAGGCAATTAAGTGTGTGAGTATGGACAGCTGTTTTCAATCAGTAGCTAAAGAATAGCTTATCCATCAGAAAAGACAGCACTATCTCTGCATGCTCACAGCCAAAAAGATGTGGAGATAATGGAAGAAGTCAGGTGATACTGAGATGGGTCTGCCATTTCCTTCTCAATAGCCTTTCCTGGGAAAGAGAGGATGATGATGGAGCACAGTAAGATCATGCAAATCAAATGATACTCTCAGTAAGGCATGGATCACCACGGGCTTCCAATGGTCCGAGGTCTGTGACTGCAGGCTGCCTTAGAGCAGTTGCAATCTCTGTTGGGGGTGTCATCTTTGATGCTGTCCAAAATATTGAACCAGTCAGAGGAGAGAGGGAGGATGCCTTTTCCTGCCCTCGTGCCAAGACGCTGCTGTTGTGCTTCCAGCTAAGAAGGACGAGAGGTGTGTGGAGCAGAAGACCTGGGCTTACAGGTTCAGTCACAGGGATCCAGAATGCTTACATGGATCACTGTGTGGAACGGATCTACTTCTCATTTAGCTTGTTTAAATCATGTCTCAACAGGGATCAGATTAATCCTTTTTACTGTTTGTGTCAAACAGCCCTCGCTCATTAAAAACTGGAATTTCTTTTTGCATGAAACGAGTAAGTCAGTGCAGGCTGCTTACCCAGTTCCAACTCCGGCTGCTGAGAAAGTCATTCTTTTATTTTTAGTAGGTTGAGGAACATCATTTTTATGCTAACCTTTTTTTCTTTTGAATACTTTTCTACAGATGCCTTCCAAAAATCTTTGGATGTTCGATATGTTACTATAGATATATAGTAAAATTTTGACAGCTTTCTTATTGCTCGAAACCTGTGGTTCCCTGCAGAGACCTTTTCTTCACTGCAGTCTTATTGCCAAGTTGTCAGAGCATTAATTAAACTAGAAGAATAAGGCATTGCATGTCATTTCCTATACTGGATGCCTTCATGTCAGGGACGTATCTCCATGGCAAGAACCTGTATATAAACAAAAAATAAGCCTGGCAACAGTACAAAAGCTCATGCAGGCTTTCAAGTGAAAAATGTAGCAAAGGAAAATATGAAATTTAAAGCAAAGTATTTGTAGAGAAAATGAAGCGTTCGGTGAATACTTCATTCCTTAAGCACAAATGTGATGATTTCATTTGGCTACTATGTGTATTCCACTGTTATTTTTAATCTCCATATTTTAGATATTTATTGGCTCAAACTTTAAAAGGTTTCTCATTCTAAAAACCCTCATTCATTATAGGTAGGCTGAATGTTCCTTAGTGGGATTACAGATTCTCTGTGCGAGCGCATAAAAATGTGTGTAGTAAAACTTTATTCCATACAAATTGCTAATAATTTGCATACGTTTCATTTTGCTGCATGGATCAAAATGTCTTCTTTTCATATATTTTACATCACATCTCAATTTTATGTACATTTACTCTGCTGTTTAGAAGTCAAAATATACAGCACACGTGCTGATGCTTTTCCTGCAATAAAATGAATAGATGTTTAAACTATAATTGCAATCCACCACTTGGTAAAACCCTACAGGCAGAGCCACAGCATCAGAGAAACATGAGTATTTTTCATTATATCTCACATTTTCAGGACCGTGGTTCTTTCGTGACTTTTCACAAAACAAATTTGATCGTTCAATGCCAAGTGGACAGAAAAAAAAAAAAAGAAATATTTTCAAGAGCTGAAAAGAAAAAATAGTGTTATGGGGGCTATAAGATGAAGAGGTGATATCTGGAGGTGATGTCACGGGCACACAAAGGTTTTCCTTTCTTCTTTCCATGTACAGAGCAGTGCCTGGTGGATACAGAGACTGTCCACGAAGGAGAAATGTTTCAGCTGGTTGTACCTGCTTGTGCCACTGAGGCTTGGGACAAGCAGAGGGACATCCATCACTTACCGGCTTGGTCATGGCCCTGGCCAGAGCACATGAGTTTAAGTTAAGTTCCTGCAGACTGGAAAAAGGAGAACATAACCCCACTATTCAAAAAAAGAAGACCCAGGGAACTCTAGGCCAGTCAGTCTCACCTCTGTGCCTGGCAAGATTATGGAGCAGATCCTCCTCTAATCTCTAAGGCACACGGAAAATAAGGAGGAGACTGGAGACAGCCAACACAGCTTCACCAAGGGCAAATTGTGCCTGACAAATTTAGTGGCCTTTTATGATACTGTCACACACTTGGTGGACAAGGGCAGAGCAACAGATGTCGTCTACCTGGACTTGTGCAAAGTGTTCAACACTGTCCTGCACAATACCCTGGTGTCAAAATTGGAAAGACATGGATTTGATGGATGGGTCACTCAGTGGACAGGGAGCTGGCTGGATGGCCGTACTCAAAGGGTCATTGTGGTCAATGGCTCAATGTCCAATTGGCGGCCAGTGACAAGTGGTGTTCCTCAGGGGTCCGTACTGGGACCAGTGCTGTTCAACATCTTTGTTGAGACATGGACAGTGGGATACAGTGCACCCTCAGCAAGTTTGCTGATGACACCAAACTCTGTGGTGGGAAGGGATTACATCCAGAGGGACCTGGACTGGCTGGAGAGGTGGGATCATGCAAATTGCATGAAGTTTAACCAAGCCAATTGCAGGGGCCAGCAGGTCACAGGAGTTGATTCTGCCCCTCTGCTCTGCACTCGTGAGACCCCACCTGGAG
>BJBW01001537.1:103293-126455 GCA_004320125.1 Scolopax mira | reverse complement strand
CATGTGGTTCCACCAGCTTTTTCACTGTAAAGAGGATGGAATAGATATTCCAAGCTGTGCACAAGCCTGTGCAGTACAGCCTCCTTCCTCACTCTGCATCGCTCTGCAATGGGTGTAAAGCAACACATTAAGCACCTTTACAGCCATGTTATGGCCCTTCTGATTTTTTGATCAAGGCTGTTGGTTAAAAAAAAAAGAAAAAAAAAAAAAAAAAAGAAAAAAAAGAAAAAAAAAAGAAAAAAAAAGCCCTTACATGCTTTTTCAGACCCCGAGCACTGTTTACTGCACAAGAGCAAATGCAAGCTCAGGTCTGCCGACACTGCTGCAGGGCTGTTATGGTTTGAGAAAACCCTTAACAATCTACTGTCGTTTAGACAATTATTCCATCACCCAATGACCCCTCCCCACCCGGAAAGGGGAAGTGGGGAACACAAAGAAACACAAGGGTTGAAACATAAATAGATTTAATAGACTAAGACTAAGTAATTAACAATAATACTAAAGAACTAATATTAATCCTGATACTGATATCAGATATACAAGAATTACACTCAGCCAGTTCCATCATCAGGAAGCTGTGCACTCCCTGCAGGGACAGCAAATGTCAGACACAGTGAGTCCTTCAGGAGGAAGGGAAGGGCTCAGGGGTCCAGCACCAGAGTTGTCTGGATCCACCACCAAGGGAGAGAGAACTACATAGCAAATTTTTCTAATTTATATTGAATGTGACGGTGATGGTATGAAATAATCCTGTTGACCAGCCCAGGTCAAATGCCAAATGCCAGAAGCCCAATTGCTCCTCCTTGTCCCTGCACGTGGCAAGGCTTGAAAACACTAAAACCTTGAATCCCACAGATTCTGTCTGGCTATAAAGTAAATATTTTCACAGATTCAGACACTAGAGTCTTCTAGAAGTGCAATTTTCCCGAGCATTAGAAGAAAAGTTAATCCTGTGTCTCTCAACCCAGGACAAGGGCTTAGCGAGACAAGCACATTGGCCTGTGCCCTCCCATGTCCATACAGACAGGTCTCTGCAGTGACGTGACAAAACATGTGACAGCAGAAATGCTCACCAACAACAGCACATCCATTTAGTGTTAAATTCTTACGTGTGTTTGTGTGGTGGGGTTTTTTTTTGTCCTTTCCCAAAACACTCTCTGTTCTCAGAGAGAAGTTCTGCCTCTTCCCCTCTTCCTCCTGAATATACCACCCCATGCACAGGAGTTGTCCCTCTTGCTTCTCCCTCTCCCCTCTGCCTCTTGGAGTGCCATCATAGGAAGGGATGTCCTTGCGCCTCCCCCTCGCACAGTTGTGAGCATATTTGCATCTTATATGCACCTCATACGCGCAGCTGCTGGTGGGCAAAAATAAAAGATCCATTTTCTAGAAGTTTCAATCTGTCGCTTTTCCTTCGATTGCAGCTCAGAGAATACATTCAGGAGGCGGCTGGATCTGGCCACTGGCTTTTGGAGACCCTGAGCCAGTCATCTCTACACAGCAACATAAAAAAGGGAGAGTCACCAAGAGGGGAAGAATGTGTAGTGGGGAAAAAAACAAAACAAAACAAAAACACTGTTAACGGACACTTGATGTTCTCCCCGTTATGGAATATTTGTGAAAATGTGTGAATATAGAACCAATAAGGATGTTCTACAGGTTTCAAATATAACACACAGAATTGCTGCACAGAGTGAGCGAGAGAAAGAGGGCTGTATATTTGATGGCTGAAATACTGCCAGTCTTTCTCCCCCGCCTCGAAATATGTTCAAGACGCCTAGACATAAAGTTCAGTGTTTCATTCCATCTCAATAGGGATTTTATGACTGAAGTGCTGAGGATAAGAAAAGACCAATTTGTAGTTTTATTGATCAGGCTAAAGGTCAGGGGCAGACGTGTAGGTCATGGTGCTTCCTCTGAACAGGCCCAGGACCAAGCACCTACCTTCTGAAAGCCGGCGAATGAGGCAGGGGAGGGGGCACTTACACTGATGGAACATGACAGCTGAGATGTCAATCATGACCAAATTGGACAGGCTCAGAGATGGGAGGCCTCACGACAACCGTAACTTTGCCCTCATGTCTGCATGCTCCGGCAGTGGGGCTTGTACTATGTGTTTGCTCAGGCTGTGATGTGGTGTATGGGCAAGTGCCAGGACACAATTTAATATAATAAACACATAATTCATGCTGGCAAAGTTTATGAGATCAAGTTTCCCAGTCCTAGATGAATCACATAAAGCATATACTGTCACTACGGGCATTTTGGCTGAAACGGTAGGGGCTTCTGCTGCATGGAGATAGCCTGAAAGGTATTCATCATCACGGCCCATTCCAGGCTGGCTGCAATAGTAGAATAACACAAAACTACATTGATTCATTGTCAGGAATTTACACTTCAGACCTAAAAATGTAATGAAGTGCAATGTCTGTTTTTCTCCCCTACATGTATTAATTTTGTCCTCATTTGCCCCTGTGAATCATCACTGAAAGCAAGACTCTGTCCCTGTGGTATATTGTGTTCCTGGTCTCTCTTGTATTACATTTGCAGTGCAAAGCTGCTTATGGCTGAGACTGTGCTTGCTGTAAAAGATAGAGGATCCAACACAGCTTTAACTAAAGATGATTTAAGTTAATTTTTGTTCCTGCTGATTCTGAACCCTGCCAAGAAGCTGCTGGTGCGATGCTGACGGACCCACCTTCTGTCCTTAGTTTGTTCCTGCCTCCTTCTAGGGACTGGCTCATGTGTCTCAAAACCCTGAAGCCAACATGATCTTCATGATTCTGGAACACCTCCCTCCTGTGAGAAGGTCCTTATTAAGCAACTCGTGCCTTTCACAGCCCCTCCACACTGTTCTGATCTCCATGCCTACCCCGTGAAGCGTAGCAATGGAAGAAGGCCTTCATACTTTCCTACCATTTATGATACATGCAGGCCAGGTAAACATTGGTAGTAGCTTAATTTAGGTATTACTTTTTCTGACCTTACTTCTTCAGATTGAGCCTGTACAAAGCCATGGTTTGTTTTACAGTAAATTTAATTTTCAGGTACAAAGAAAGAAAGATTCCTGACTCATAAGCAATAAGCTAACACAGCTAAGCTCTTTGATGGGGATCCAGAGACCTAACCCTTCCCTTTAACTTCCTTTTCCCTACATTAAGCTGAAGGCAAACTAAGCCTGAGAACAGGCAAGGCTCCAAGGCCCTGTAGAAGGTATATCATTACATGCACAAAATATCTCTTAAGGTTTTGTCCCATCACCCAAACTGTCAGATGGCTTGATTAACATTCCACTATTTCACTAAATTTGTAACGAAGGGAACAATACTAGTTATCAGTATGGCCACTTCTTGGTTCCTCATCCTGGTTTGTGGTAGGAAAAGTAGACAACAAGGTGTATTGGTATCACTTTCAGCCCTGAAATTTGCTGAATTTAGAATCAATAGAGAGTTACCAGTTAAAGGTCCTAGGAAGTACAAATTTAGGAATGGTGTATGTTACATATCAGGTCTATTCAGGAACTGAGATGGTCTAGCACACACACTTGCAAAAACTTCATGCTGAAATGGAGACCAGGCCTTCTTTCATTTACACTTTCTTATTCTAGATCTAACACCGGTTGAATTTTTCTCTGCCCTTACCATCCTCATCATGATGATTTCTGAGCTCCAAACAAAACCTAATTTTATCACACACATGGTTCCCAGCAACCTAATTCCACATGTTTCTTTTCAAGCTGCAGTTCTTTCTTCCAATAGTTGATCCGCAGAGTAATGAAGTTCCATGGTAATTTCTGGTAACGGTGAGACCTGAGGTCCAATGTCTTGAAGCAGTGAGTTATGCAGTTAGTTACACAGCTTGGGGGCTTCTAGACACCTGCTGTACCAGTTGGAGATCCTCCTGGCCACCGCAATTTCATTGTTGTGGTCAGCCACAAGAGTCATAAAAAACAAGTGTCTTGTCTAAGAGCTCATTCTAAAGAAAAAAGGTGTAGTTAGATGATTAGACAAAATCAAATAATAGTTATCTATATCTCAGTAGCAATCTTTATGCCTAGCAGACTCAAGGAGCCCAGTGTAACTCTTAGCACTAATCTCCCTCTGATCTATACCTTTTCTCTAGACCATGGAGCTACAGAACTGTCCTAGCGTCACATAACAAGGACTGAATAGCCTAGGCTCTGTATGTATTCAAATTACAGCCTCAACACTCCATTAGCGTGCATTTCTATTGCCTTCACTACTTATATATTTGAATATCTGGTAAATCAGTTGTTCTAGTAAGGAAGAAGGAAGGGTCATATTTATTTAGTGTAATAAGAAAATATGAGAGGAGCAGAAAATAGAGAGCTGCCAGCGACTATACCTAGTATTTTGCAGCTGAAAGGGTTTGCATCTAACAGCCATGACTATTAGACCACATCAGATCTTGTAATTAACTAACAGCGCTGAGGGAGAGACATTCCCTGGGTGAAGCCAAACAGCAGCTGCAGTGTCTATGCTGTATAATATTGAAGAGCGATCCCTCAGTGTGAGAGTTTGGGAGAACCATAACAAAGAAGGAGATCCTGAACTGCAAATTGTTCATTCCATGGAAGAGATGGGTAAGAGACAGAGACTGTTAGAGGGAAAACTGGAGGACAACAGGCATCCATTTGATTCAGAAGAGCAGAGGCAATAGGGTGGCCTCATGCACACAAGCAAAATCTTAGTCTCAGCAGCAGTTTATGGTTATGAAGAAACGCTCCTTTTGATCTCTGATGCATAATTGCTGTTTAGGGACACAGTGAAATATTACAGAGAAATTACGCAGAAAGATTTCAGCAGCCATATAGTCACGGATGTAAGTGAGAACAGGATGAGATCTGGGAGAGTTTAAGATGAGGGCAGAAGACAGGTTTGGGGCTAGAGCAAGACAGTGCTATGGTCAGGTCCAAAACTGGGCCCCTACTTTCACCTTACAGGCAGGATAGGGGTAATGAGTCTCTTAGAGCTGAAATTGTAGATGATGTTTCGCTAGCCAGGAAGATACATTTGAGATAGGGTGATAAAAAAGACATGATTCACTTTGGATAGTAAGACATCAAAGCTGAATTTCCTATTTTGTTTCAACCTACTTTCAGGACATCCTTTGGCATATGTTTCCACCATGAGGCTAACCATCCAGGTTGGCATGCAGATGAAAGCAAAGCCTGACCTGTTCCTACAGGATCTGCTGTCACATGTGCATTTTGTGAGGGCTTCTGAGGCCATTTCCTACATGTGCTGCACAGCACAACTCTTCCCCAGCAAGCTGTGAGCAAATATGCCTGTGTGGGCACACATCTGCAAAGGGAACTGGAATCCAAAGGAGCCACTTTTGCTCCAAAGAGCATGTGTTACAACCCCAAGTAAAAGCAACTCCCATAGAATCACAGAATGGTTTAGGTTGGAAGGGGCCTTAAAGATCATGTAGTTCCAATCCCCCTGCCATGAGCAGGGACACCTCCCACTAGAGCAGGTTGCTCAATGCCTCATCCAACCTTAAACACTTCCAGGGATGGGCCCTCAACAATTTCTCTGAGCAATCTGTCCCAGTGCCTCACCACCCTCACAGTGAAAAATTTCCTCCTGCAGAAATTCTGGCCCCCTCCAGATACTTCAGATACAAGGTCGCACTGGAGCTGCCTCCAAGGTGAAAAACCCCAACTCTTCACAGGAGCAATGCTCCAGCCCTCTGATCATCTTCATGGCTCTCTGCTGGACCTAGTACAACAGGTCCCATGTCCTTCTTATGTTGGGGGCTCCAGAGCTGGACACAGTACTCCAGGTACTGGAGGAATACTCCCGGTAGGAGGCAGAATCACCGCCCTTAACCTGCTGGCTACACTGCTTTTGATGCAGCCCAGGATATGGTTGGCCGCCTGGGCTGCAAGTACACATTGCCGGCTCATGTTGAGCTTCTCATCCATCAACATCCCCAAGTCTTTCTGCAGAGCTGCTCTCAATCCATTCTCCACGTATTCTGATCTGTATAATTGGTTAGGTCAACTCCACCTGATGGAAGAGTGCCTGTGAAAGGATGTTGATTTTTTTCTGTGGATGAAGGACAGCTGCCACACTTAAGAACAAGCCTGATTTATCTCCCCAGAAAAGGGAACCCCTCACCAGAATAGTAACCTCGGCAGCGCAGAGGCAAGAGGAACCCGCAAGGGTTGGTGATTACTTTCATCTACTTGTTGCAGGGGCTACTGGTGGCAATGTGGGATGCATCTGGGGAGTTTTTCCACCTGGAAGTCTTGCAGAAAGGAGAAGGAAGCCCAGAGCTGTCCTCCATGTCCCACTTCAGGGCCGGCAGCCACGCAGCCTGCCTGAGGTGCCACCTCACCTCACCCTCCACTTTTAGCGGGGGACACCCGCACAAGGCTGGAAAACGCTGGGACACGACCGCTCCTTCCCAGCCCCACCAAGGCAAGCCCGCCGCTCGCTCCCGAGCACAGACCGGGTGACCCAGGCCGGTTGAGCGGTAGGTAAGAGGGGGCCCTAACTGCCTGCCCCGGGTTGCCCCATTCCTCCTGGAGGAAGAGGCCGTGCCGCCCGGCGCCCGCAGCCACGCAGGGACCCTGCCCGGGGAAGAAAATGGCCTCCCCGGGGCCAGGTCGCGCCGCCGTAGCGGCCGTGGCTGCCCGCCACCGCCTTCCCCGGCGACGCGGCGGCGGCGGCCGGGGCGCAGGCGGCAGCTGCTCGGGGCCGGTTTCCATGGCGACTCAGTCGGGGGAAGGAGACGGGGGGATGTCTGCAGGGACGCGAGTAGGGGGAGTGGGGGCGGGGAGAGATGGCGGGAGGGGAAGGCGGCGCAGGGCGGCGGCGTTAACCCTTGGCTTGGGAGGAAGAGGCCTCCCCCGGCCTTCCCCCGCTGGCCCTGAGGGGCGGCAGGAGGGACCCCGGCCTCCTTGGCTCCGCGCTCCCTCAGGCGAGGCGGCCGCGGCCCTGAGGCGAGGCGCCCGCCCTGAGCTGAGCCTGGGGCTCGTCCCACCGACAGCCCTCCCCACGCATGCCCCTGCCACCACCTGGGGGACACGGATGAGTTGGCCCACACCTGGGGTTGAGGACAGTGACAAAGTGTGTCCTGTGAGGGACAGGAGGATGAAGAGGGCGGGTGGTGCCACTGCAGCAGCGCTGGCTTCTATGGAGGCCTGGCCTGCTCCAATATGGTGGCTCTGCGGCTGCGTTCTCTGAGGAGCTCTCCAGCAGCAGAGTTGGGAAAGCCACGGGCCATTCTCCCCATAAAATATTTAGCAGGGCAGCCCAGCTGCATCCTCTGGTGGGACGGTGCCTGTGGTCATCTGGGAAATGCTCCAGGGTGTGGGAAGGTGCTTGGTGAAGAGCGGAGCTTGGGGTGGTCGGCAAAGCCGCGGCTGGGCTGCAGGGGCAAACCGAACTGTGTGTGTAAATACGCAGAGCTGGTCTTCACACAGGAGTGAGTTCTAGAGTTCAGGATGGTAGTTATCGTATAGAAAAGTGCTTGTCACCATGGTGACCGAGCAATGCTGCATCTTCCTGCGAGTGGAAAGCGCCAGTCCCGGGGATCTGCAGCATGAGACCAAGGGGTTAACTGCTGCTGTCTTTACTTTTTGAAGTCTATCGCAGTCTATCTTAAAATTGTGTCTATGGCCACAAAGTGAATTGATTGGAATCAGCCTGGTGCCCACCCGATGGCTGTACACATACTGGAAGGACACCATGAGTGTGCACTGGTGTCCATTGCAGGCAGTGTCTTTCAGAAAGAGCCTTGTGAAAACAAAGGCTCAGGGGGTGTGACAGCACAGGAGGGGCATCTATACCAGACCTTTCCTGGTATTTTCTTGTGTTTGTTTTTTTTTTTGGTTTTGTTTTTTTTTTTTTCCTTTTGGTTTGGTCTTTACTAGCAACATAACTTAATCTGATAAAAGCTATTACTAATCTGTACATTTTGTCCTCGTCAGGAAGTGCTAAGTATTCCCCCCACAACCTCAGAAGAAAACTCTCTAAAACCCCTAATCACTGATGACCTCCAAGAAGGGTGACAACAAACCTTCCTGATCCACCGGCAAATTCCTCTATAACTGCATGTCTGGCTAAGAAGAGGGTAGCTCCAAACATGGTCTAAGAGACTCATTTACTGGTTCTCATACCTGGGAACTCCAAGGCTCTGAAGGAGGGGGAAGAAAAAAAAAAAAAAGGGAAAAAACCTTAGTGGATTCTCCCTTATCCAGGTTTCCTTAGGATCACCATGAATGAATCTTCTCTGATGGAAGTAGTGGCAGATTCCTGACACATCCTGGGATGATTTTGTTGAAGCTTGGGCTTTGAGTTCAAGAACTGCTTGCACTGCAAAAGAGAGTGCCCATGAGGGAGCTGAAAACAACACTCGTGGATGAGCCACCCAAAGTACGTTCAGATGGGTAAGGCAGTACTCTACTGTGAATACTTGAGCGTGCACCAAGATGAGCTGCTATATCTGTGCTTATCCATGCAGAGACATGAGCCCTTGAAGGAAATTAGCTATATTAGCATAGCTTGACATTGAGGATAATCTCACCCATTTCTGAACGGAATTTGGTGGGTCTCAAAGTACATGTGGTGATATTGTTTCTAGCTCCAGAGTTACCTGGGACACAACTACCCATGACCAACACCAGGCAAAGTAGGAGGTAGCTACAAGGGGTACTGAAACATCTCCAACCCTGCTATCAGCTCTGCCAAAGCCAGGCTGGCAATGACACTTAGAAAAAGGCTCAATTGTCTAAACCAACATTTATGGCCTCTCAGAAACATCCTTGTTGCTTCTATTCTCTTCTTTCTGGAGTCTTTGAGGGATTCCCATTCCAGTTCCATTCTGCCTTCTTTCCCTTCCCAGTCCTTTTTCTTGCTCTCCTCTCTTCTTGCACAGGAATAGTCCAACTGCAATCCCCACATCAAAACTGAATTTATCTACACTCCTGAGAATCCACCAGCCATCTCTGGCACTGCCTTGGGGGATGGCTGCTTGGTGCAGCCACGTCCTTTGAGACCTCCCAGCTCAGATATGTTCGCCGTAGCTAAACCTGGCAGAAAGCCCCCCTCCCTATCACCCCTCCTCCCTTCCCAGGACACTGTGGGAATGGCTGTAGCAGCAGAATTACCTGGCTGATTTTCAGAGGAACATATCCCAGAGCAAAGTAAAGCAGTGGCCTCAACCACTCAGTGTAATTAAACACAAGCATAATTTTTTGTGTAGCCTGTGTGCCGTGGCAACCACAGCAGTTATTCTCATTCAGCTGGAAGGTTTAGAAGGGAGAGCCGTGGTATTTCACAAAAGATCCTCCTTGCAGGCAGTGCCTTAAACCATTTCATTGAATGAAATATACTCATGGAGAGAAGAGTGCTGGAGGGGGGAGAGGAGGGGGGAGAAAAACACACTGGATAGAACCACACCATTTCTGGCCGTGGTTCAATAACAGCTCTTGGGGCAGCACCTGATACACTATTCGGGTGAAAAAGGCTTTTTATACATCGCGCTTTGGCACCCTGATGGCATCTGGTTTTTTCTCTTTCTTGAGTTCCTCAGAGAGGTAATATATTGTCTTCCCTCTCGTTAAAGGGAGAGGGGGCTATTTGCATAGACAGGTCACTCTGTTTCTGTTGAAGGTGAAATGAAAGGGCTAGCTAATTCATGCACGCAGACAAGAGGATATAGCACTGCTCTGTCAGCCATTACAGGAACCAGGAGCAAGACAGGCTGAGGCAGCTCAGCACACAGTGCTTTCCGGAGCAAAGCCTTGGGTCAGGGTAGCAGAAAAGGTGATGCTGATAAAGACAAGCCAGTCAGAAAGGAAGGGAAAAGAAGAATAAAAGATGTGGGGTCAGATTTTTTGGTTGCTATATATGACCCTAAATTCTTTCTGGCACTATGGTGGGGAGAGAAAGGGTGTATTTTTGCGTCCCAGCTATTCTGGACTCTAATACACTCAATATACAGCCAGGTGGTGACATTGCCAAGGGCAGAGTAGCAAGCACAATTTGAGACATGCCCAAAGGGACTGTGAGATCCCTTGCCACCTAAGATGGGCTCTATGGTCCTGAGCCCATAGTACCTGGAGGTCCTGAGCCAGCCAGGCAGAACCTGGGTGATGATCTGCTGAAGGGACCAGTAGAACTGGAGAGCCTAGAGATGGAGCTCCTGCAATTCAGGCTTGGACTTCTTTGGAGCTTAAGGGATACTGCTGCCAATTGATTTGGCATTGCAAATGAGATCTGGCAATCACCCTCAGACAGTGCAAGAGAATATTATCACCTGAATTGTACATAGTGCTTTTCATCGAGCGATCTCATATCCGTGTCATTACTGCTAGTTTTTTATATCTTAGGAAACAGAAATGTGGAGAAGGTGAGGGGAGTTGACCAAATTTTCCTGTTGAACTGGTGGTAAAGCAAATAGGAAACCTGCTGCCTCATGCTGCCAAACTGAATTCACTTGTCACACGCAAGGGAATGAAACATAAGGCTGCTGTCTTCCTCTCAGTCTTTCTCGTATAAAGCAGAAAGCTCTCTCTGAGGTTGTGGATACTGAGGGCTCCTGTGCCAGGACAGCAGATGCCTGCGCTGTGTGGGTCCCATGCCCTATGAGGATCATTGTCCAGACTCTCTCTGCAACTGGTCTGAAGTATTCGTTCCTCACGTGGGATGGCAAATGGTGGGGAGGTAACTAGGTTGATCTCCCTTGTAGGCCTTTGCCTGGGACTTGGTACGCAAGTTCCAGATGGTACAAAGCCCCTGCTGCTTTGATCTCCACAAAAAATTGCGTCTTCCTCAACCTATTTCACAAAATATTTGGCTTGCTCTCAGTTGGTTGCTATTTGTACGAATTAAGCTGAGCTGCCAGGAACGTTTGCAAACAGTGAAAAGCAAAGTGGGATGCACAAAGCAAGTCACAATAGGTCTCAAATCTGGAAGAATGCCTGAAGGTGCTTATAACATTTGACTTACTCTAGCCCATATATTACACACCCACACACTCATTCATCCAGCTTTCTCTTGCCCTCACGCCCACACACACTCACCCTTCACAGGTTCATTCACTGTCTCTTTTCCCTCCCCACTTTCTCTTCCAAACACAGTCATGCCCCTCCTCAAATTTACCTCAGACACACTCTTTGTTTCCCATATATGAACACACACATGAGTGCAGCTGTAGGGGTATGTATACATTCGTGTAGCAGACGATGCTGTAATCTTATACCTATGCTGTGAAAAAGCCTTTGGGATTAGTGAGCTGAGAGCTCTGATTGCTCTCACTTTCACATAAAATACCACTGATCCAGTTTATGTGTCTGGCTGTTCCCATCCTTCCCTGGCTCAGCCTGAATTCTGCCATCGTTTTCCACAGAACCTCCATTTCTGTTCATTTTCCCGTTGTTTCCCCTGACTCTTTCTCCCTATGCTTTTCCTTTCTGACATTGCTGCTCAAGACCACAGCATTTGAGAGAGCTTGGCCATCCCTGTGCTTCTCCATGACCTAAGACTGGCCCTGATTATCTCACTGGGAGAGTGAGCAGGGATGAGCAACGAGCCTGCCGTGCAGTGGCAGGGCACGGGGTAGGAAATCCTGCAAGAGGCAGAGATGGTAAGCGGTGGGGCAGACCATGCTGCCATCTGAGCAGTGCTGAGTCCGTCTGGCATCAAGCCTGACTCTAATGGAATGTGACCCACCACTGGGAATGAGCTCATCTGTAATCCACTTAATTGAGTTTTATGAGCAGGGCTCTCACATCAGGGAGCCAGCCTGCCTTCTTCATAGCACTCGCCCTCCTTTGCTTGCTGCCTGGGGAGGAAAAGGAGTGGAGGGTGGTTTCTGATTTTCTGCCTGCTCTGGAAAATGTGCAGGGAGGTGGACAGACATGCTGTTTGAGACCCACTGCCTCATGGTCTAATGTTGCTTGCTTTTGCTTTGCTTTGCAGGTAATGATGCTCAGCTTTCCATGCGAGTATGGGCGATGCTGTGAGGACTGCCGAACCCAGTTTTTTGGGCTCTGTGCCAGTGCTAGGTACTCAGAAGAAAGACTTTCATGGACTGTACAGATCTCAAGTACACATCAACCATCTTACCTGGGAGTCCAAGTGGAATGGGGACAGAGGCATTCTGATCTCACTCCTGCTTCAGTATGCAGTGATCTAAATGGTGGAACTGTCAAGATCCTGTAAGAGCCTTTGTCTTGCCATCTTTAACATCTGCATCATCATTGGTTTGTACTATGTGAATTGGCCACATAAGGGTCAGCAAACAGAGAAATCTGTCTGCTGTCTGCTAAGGGATTAGCAGACCACTCTGCTTGGTGAAAGAAGCAGCCTTTTCTCTTGGTGAAACAGAACAGTGGGAGAAAGAGAAAGTGAAAGAGGGAGCCTTCTCCCCAAGGGAGTGCTAGTCTTCCTGGAAAGGGCTAGTAAACACCCTCTGGCATGCTTAATTTGGGATGTATAACCTCCAGTGTTGGCATAAATGCGTATATTTGAAATAAATGCTGAATGCAACTCCTGCTGCATTTCTGTCACTTTTGGTCTACACCTAGGAGGAAACTTTGACATGATTTCAGATCTAATGTTGCATACATATCGCAGAGCAGTAGCTCAGCAGTTCCAGAAATCCATAGCTTTAAGGAAAGGCCATGGCATATGGAAGGGACAGTGTCCTGACACATTAACACAAAGACCATAACAGACCTCTGCTGGGAACAGCCATATTACCACTGTGCACTGAGTGATAATTCAGGTGCTTCTTAAAATCCCTAGACACTGGAATTGTGAAAATACATGGTAATAAAAGGCTTCATTTTTGCAAATGTGTGCTTCAAGTCTTCACAGTTGCAGACAATATTAAAACATAGGACCAGCTGAAATCTGAGGAAAACCCAGAGAGAAAATGAAAAGAAGCCATAGGTTTGAGTTTTCTGAATGGCAAGATTTTGAAGCCAGTCTCTCACACAGAGGCACAATGACTTGCCCTTGGCATCCTGATGCTGAGACACCATAATGACTTTTCAGGATGGTTCATTGCAGCTGTGCTACAGCTGAAGTGCCCATTTTCTTCCCTTTTTCTTTTTGAAGTTCAAGGCTCCCTAAATCAACTGTTGCTTTTAAAGAAGAAGTCTTCTGTCATAGGCACCTGGAATGTGAATCCAGCTGGGTCAGCAACTCTCGCTTTGTTTCATATTTTTGCAAAATGAGCATTGTAGGCCTGCAGGGTTCTTCCAGGGCCAACAACCTCACCTTCACCTCTCCCTTCTGTCCCACCTCCCATGTACACGTATGTTTGAGGAAGGGCTTTAGACCAATGACTTTACCACTCTACTACTAGCAATGTAACAGATAAATGTGTTGGAAATCTATGCTGAAAGACTGGTATTCAGTTGGACAAACTTCGAGACTGCCTGGGTGTGAACAAAGATACTTTTTTTTTCCCTTTCATACCATTTACTCTAAAATCTGAAAACAGTCATCCCAGCATTATATGAAGTCCTCAAATGGCCATGCAATCTGGGTAGTGGTAACACTCTTCCAGTGAATCCGATGCTGGAAATATCTTCTCCCAACTCTAAATACATTCTTCTGTCATGTCCTTTCACTGCAAAACTTCTGACATCATGTTTGATACTATTTTATCTCTTGAATAGTAGTTAGCTTCAAAAATGGCAGGAGACCCTCAGCATTGCCTCCGGCTCTCTCTGTTTACAGGATCCACACACAACATATGGCACATGGAGAAAGGAAGAGCTGTTAAAAGGATGAAAGCTGTTCCAGTAAATGTGGTTGTTAGGAGCCAGTGGAGTATCTGTCACTGATGAGAGCAAAATATTTTAGGATATTTGTACTTTATGGCACAAATGTTTTTTAGACAAGTTTTGTAAAAATTATTTTTTTGAAAAGTAAACTGCCCAGCAAATTGCTTCTGTCATATCTCAGAGCACTGAAAGTGTCAAAGTTTCTGCAAAGGTCTTAACAGAGTTTCACTCCACTTTTACTTTCAACCCGAAGAGAAGCTTGTATGTGTCTTTTCCTCCCTGTCCACAGCTGTTGGCCTAATAAAAGATACTGAGCCTCTCTATAGCATTTGCTTAATATTTAGATGATTCAGGCAATAGCAGTCTGTTTATCCAGGACAGGCAATCTTGAAGTAGCCAAGTCTGAAATAGTTACTGCTCTTTCCTCTTCCTTCCCCCAATAATCTCTTCATTCCATGGTGATTGCCCAGATCTGCTGGAGGGTTGAGCTAAGAGCAGGAGACAGAGTGCTGACAGGGGCTGTGCTATGCTGAGGAAGACCATACCACATCAGTTATGGAGGGTCATGCATCTCTACACTCCCAGTAATAAATACACAGCCTGGCTTTTCGGCCTAGCCCTCCCCCACTGAGCCCTTCACATACATCTATAAAACACCCACTCACTTGTGTATCTATAAACAAGAAAACAAATCACGGCACCTAAAACACTAATTGAACAATTCCTCCTACAGCCTGGGAAGGAAAAAAGAAAGGAGAATGTTGGTTGTTTCTATTTCTGAAATACTGAAGAGCTACTTAACTACTATTGTGACAGAAAGATAGATAACTGGGCTGATTAGATGGTAAGAAAAGAAGAGGGAAAGTGTGGAAGAGAGAGGAAGAAGCTTTGTCACGTGGGTCTGTCAGCTTGATTAGTAGCTTTTTCCTGAATCCTCAATGGCATGGCCTCTGTGGGTCAATCTCATTAGAGATAAAAATGGGAGAGCCGCAGGAGTCCACACTCAGCTTCACCTAGAAAACTGGATGGCAGGACCTCTGCTCAGGCTTGGAACAACAACAGCAAGGTCAGGAGGTGTCTGAGATGGGAGATGGCAGTGACAGCAGCACTGCTGACCAAGTGACCGGTGGAAAACCATTTGTTCCACAGGACACAAAACAACAGGTTTGTTCCTAGTGGCAAACCAGTGGCCAAGACACCATGACAAGTAGATGCTAAGCAGACAGTCTTCCAAGTGAGCTGACTGTCCCACAGGTGACATTTCCCTGCAGGTCCTTGGAGACTTGTGAAGTGCATTGAAGGTGAATCCAAGAAATAAATCTGTCTCACAACTAGCAAGTAGGGTTTTAAGGTCAGCAGCCCTCATGGGGCAGGGCTGTGTGAAGCCTACCAAATTTTCTCGAGCAGAAATGTCATCCAAATAGTGTTCAAAATTATCAGGATCCCTAATATCAGGTTACTTGATGCCTGGAAGTTGTCAGGGAGAAAGGAAAAAAGTCTGGAGCTGCTGAAGGTAGATGAACTAGTATCCCAGTCTGTTTTCTGGAGAAAATTTTCCATGCAGCAGATGATCAGATATCTCAGGAAAGGGGTGAGGAATCCCCTGTGCCACACTGGGCTTCTGGTTGCTACATGGGTTTCTCACTGTAGAGTAGGGCTTAGTGATGCTTTTAGTACCTCGGGGATAGAGTGAGATTGGGGCCTGTTTGTGAAATGCTTTGTTGTCCTCTGATGCCACACAGCATGTCAGTGCTGTGAACAACCTTGCAGGTGGGATTGTGGACACTTGGCATCTGTTCCAGGGGGCAGGAGGGAAAGAGGCACATGAGGGTATGTGGTGCGTGTGGGAAGTTTGCAGTGCATCTGCTCCTGCTCTATCAATTCTGTGGATAGAAAGAGGCTGACATTAATACGCGCTGTATGGATTTTGCAAGGTCTGTGGTGATAGGTGCTTCCTGCAGTAGATTAGAGTCAATTTCTGTCTTGTCAAAAGCAGTTAGAAGTAGTCTAGTTTTTTTTCATGTGCTTAGCTTTAGGTATTTGTGTGGTAGCTGAAGGCTGGGTTGGCAGTGTCTTCAGACTTCCAACAGGATTATAGCCTAACAAGGGCCAGAATGCTGCTGGGCATCAGAGTTTCCTGTGACCTGTTCAGTGGTGCTGACAATACACCTGTGATATCTACAGGTGTCATAGCTGGGGTACCACACTTCCACCCTCATACCCTCTGAGAGAAGTTCTTCAACTTCCCGGCTTTTGTGGTTCTAAGATGCGATCCAGTGTCCCTCCTACTCTTTGCCATCATCCCTCCACTCCAGTTGCCTGTGATCCCAGTTGGTCTGGGATTAGCAGTCTTTGTGTTGGGAGCTTTGTGGCCCTGGACTGATACAGGTAACCAGACAGCATTCTCAAAGCAAGATCATTAATCAGAACAGTATCATAGGCCATTAAAGGAAAACCTTTCTTTTAGTCCCTTCTGGTAGTAGGACAGATGATTTTGCTTCTCCAGTCCCGCAGTTTTAATATTTATTATGCTCAAATTCTTAGGCAAAACTCCTCTTATGAAACTAGCATTTTCCAGGGAAAGGTATCAAGTTACTACCTGTTATTCACCCTAGTTGTGTTTAGCCAAGGGTGCTTATTTAGACTTAAGACAATACCTTTGAAGCTGATTTCCTGAGACTTTTTTTTTTTTAATAACTGTTTCCTCTGCAATTTTTCTATAAAGTCTCGTCTATGGAGTTAGTAAAAAACATACCATGGTTTGGGTTGGAAGGGACCTTAAAGATCATCTAGTTCCAACACCTTTGCCATGGGCAGGGACACCTTCCACTGCACCTGGTTTCTCAAAGTCCCATCCAATCTGGCTTTCAACACTTCCAGGGACAGGGAATCCACAAGTTCTCTAGGCAACCTGTTCCAGTGTCTCTTCTAATATCTAATCTAAATCTACCATCTTTCAGTTTAAAACCATTACCCCTCATTGTATCACAATACTCCCTGATTAAGAGTCCTTCCCTATCTTTCCTGTAGGCCCCCTTTTAGAACTAAAAGGCCACTCTGAGGTTTCCTTGGAGCCTTCTCCATGCTGAACAACCCCAACTCTCTCAGCCTTTCTTCTTGGAAGTGCTTCAGCCCTCCGGTCATCATCATCATGGCCTTCTTCTGGACCTGCTCCAACTGGTCCATGTCCTTCCTATGCTGGGGGCCCCAGAGCTGGACACAGTACTCCAGGTGGGGTCTTGAGCGTGGAGTAGTGAGGCAGAATCACCTCCCTTAACCTGCTGGCCATGCTGCTTTTGATGCAGCCCAGGATGCGATTGGGTTTCTGGGTTGCCAGCACACATTGCCGACTCCTGTTGAGCTTCTCATCCACCAACATCCCCAAGTCCTTCTCCTCTGGGCTGCTCTCAGTCCATTCTTCACCCAGCCTGTATTTGTGCCTGGGATTGCTCTGCCTCATGTGCAGGAACTTGCACTTGACCTTGTTGATCTTCATGAGGTTCACACAGGCCCATTTCTCAAGTCTGTCAAGGATCCTCTGGATGGCATCCCTTCCCTCCGGTGTGTCGGCCACTCCAAACAGCTTGGTATCTTTGGCAAATTTGCTGAGGGTGCACTTGATCTCAACATCCATATCACCAACAAAGATGTTGTTATATAGTACCGTTCCCAGTACTGGCCCCTAAGGAACACCACTAGTCACTGCTCACCACTTGGACATCGAGCCATTGACCACAACTCTTTGAGTGCAGCCACACAGCCAATTCCTTATCCATCAAGTAATCCATTGGTCAAATCCATGTCTCTACAATCCACCAACGCTTTAATGCTGTCATAGAAGGCCAACAAATTTGTTAGGCACAAATGAAGCCATGTTGGATGTCACTGATCACCTCCTTATCTTCCATGTCTTAGCAGAGTTCCCAGGAGGATCTGCTCCATCATCTTGCAGGGCACAGACATGAGACTGACTAGCCTGTAATTCCCTGGGTCTTTCTTTTTTTTGCTTTTTAAAAATGGGGGTTATGTTTCCCCTTTTCCCCTCAGTGGGAACTTCACCAGAATGCTACAACTTCTCAAATATGATGGATAGTGACTTACCAGCTTTATTTGCTAGTTCCCTCAGGATCTGTGGATAAATTTCATCAGGTCCCATGGACTTGTACACCTTCAGTTTCCTCAGCTGGTCTTGAACCTGGTCTTCTCCTATAGTGGTAGTTCCTCATTCTCCCAGCTGCCCCTTTTGTGACTTGGGCAGTGTGGCTAGAGCACTTGCTGGTGAAGACCAAGGCAAAAAAGTCATTGAGTACCTCAGCCTTCTCTATATCCCAGATGACCAAGTCTCCTGTTTCCTTCCTGAGTGGGCCCATATTTTTCCTAGTCTTTCGTCTCTGACACGCCTATAGAAGCTTTTCTTGTTGCCCTTGATGTCCCTGGCCAGATTTTACTCTATCTGGGCTTTAGCTTGCTCAACCTGATCCCTGGCTGCTTGGGCAATTTTTCTGTATTCCTCCCAGGCTACCTGCCCTTGCTTCCACCCTCTGTAGGGTGTACAAATCCTTGTAGCCCAAAATGGACCTGTAAAATCTTCCTCTTTCACTGATCTGTAGCATTGCATCCCCCTGAAACCACCAGGTAACTACCCTGGCTTCAAATCAATGTTGTGCAAAAGAGCTCTGTGTTGCATCCTCTAATTCTTACAGTTACCAATCTCCATTGTGTAAAGAAGCTTGCAGAGGCAGACACTCATCTAATATTCCTATTAGAACAATCCTGCTAATACAAGTGATTTAAGCATAGACTTTTGTTGTAGAAATAATAGCTTAAGTGGAGGTGGAACCTCCTCTATACATCTTTCTCTTTTTCTTTTGAAATCACAGGGCCTACAGCATATTAAATGTCACAGGAAATATCGGTGTAACTCTATATTGTAATTTGCTTGCAGCATGTATCGTGGAACTTATCAATGAAGTGTTTGACAATGATAGCAATACAGAAATAATCTGGTTTTATGATCTAGCAGACATTTTTTTATCAAGCTGTTTAAGTCTCTTATTATTTGTTGGTGGTGTAATATCACAACAAGAAGCACTGTGTAACTAATACTGCATCCAAAGTGAAAACATTGCTTGTAACATCTTCTCCATTGTAAAAAAAAGCCTTGCCAGAAAAGGCCTCTTCACCTGAGCACACAGGCGTTTGTGTGATCAAGGACTTCCCTCCGCATCCTCACATCTCTGCAAGCTTCCGTGTGGTTGTGAGTGATGGAGTCTACAAATGAAAATGTCAGGCAGAAAGTGTTTATGCAATTTTGAAAATAATGTAGATACTGTAGTTGAATCTGAGAGAGATAAGATGACACTGCATGTGTCTGTGTGTATGAAAGAAAGTGAGCGAGAGGGAGATTACATTGTGTTAGAAAAAAGGAATGACAGTATGTATTAGGGAGAGATAAAACTGTGTTTTCAGGGCCTCTGTGTTAGAAGGATTTCATTGTGCAGGTGTGTGCATAGCTGTGCTTATGCTAAAAGCAGATGTTTGTGTGTGTTTAGAGAGTGAGATTACAGGTATATGCATTTTAGGGATGCAATGTGCTATAATATGTATGCATGTGTATGTATGTATATGACCAAGAGAGCCTCCACTGTGTATGTTAAAGAGAAGGTCATATGTGTGTCCTCAGAGAAAGATAAAGTCACAATGTATGTCTATTTCACAAAACGAAAATCTAGGTATAAAAATAACACAGCACGTATGTTTATATATATGCATGTGTCTGTAAATATTTTAGGTAATTAGTGAACTCTGTTTCAATTTTATTTACAAAAGAAACCACTGTCAGTGTTTTAGAAAGAGTTTTCCTAAAGTCTGGAATTCCTAGAGTTTTCTTATACTTTTTCACTCAAAGCACTTAAGCATTTAAAAATTGCTATTAAAATATTTGTTGAAGATGTAAAACTATATCTAGGGAAAAATGATTTATAAAATTCCCCCCTGAAAAAAAAGAGTCAATTGGACTAAGTGTTCATTCATTGATGAACAGCACTTGGAGCAAACAGAAAAATCAAAACAGATCAGAATTTGTATTTTGCCCAAAGCAAATTTTAATGACACTTGCTGGGTACTTCATGATGAATTCATTCAAAACAGTAAGTTACCAGAAAAACATCTTTCCCTCCAGGAGCTGTGAACATGTAGTGGTGATTCAGAAGCTGGAAGTTGTGATAAAAACATAGGTTTTTTAAAAAAATGCATTATATCATTTTTCATGGGTAATTTGTGAATCTGAACTGCCTCCTAAAAGCAGTCACATGAATGGTGTTTTTATCTGTGTTGAGAAAAGGTAACATTTTGGATATGTTAGAGAAAAAGTGTAACTGAGCCATATGATGGGAATTAAGATACTCGGTTTTACGTGTTGAAGAGAGAAAAAAAGAATTCTACTGTTTTCTCCCTGACTCAGACCTCCCCTGCATCTTGACAGCAATGCCTCTGCTTCCCTATATCTTACCCGTATTTAGCTCGCAGCATCAGGCACCTCTTTACAGCTCCACTGGGGTGGGATGACCTCTTCAGATGTGCCTACAGTGTGTTCTGCTTCCATGGACGGTGGGTCTGAGTCTTCCATGGGTCTGAGTCTTCCATGGGTCTGAGTCTTCCATGGGTCTGAGTCTGCAGGGCAGCATGGCATTGGGACAAAGAAAGCAGAGACCACTTTCTCCAACCTTCACTTTAGTCACTTTAGCTATTGTCACCTTACTTAGGAGCAAAGTTGAAATGGATCACTGACAGCTACTTAAAATGTTATAGTCTGACCTTGGCTTTATCATTTAGGTGATTGAGGCTCCTTGTGTTTCTGTGGTTTCATATTGCTGCATACATGTGAGAGGTGGTCTCCCTGTCCTCTCCTGCTTATAGTCCCTGAGGTGACTGGATACTCCAAATTACCTCATGCAGTAAGCAGTGGAGAACTGGATGGTCAGGACTTGCTTCTGCTAATCTGAATGCAGCATCTGCACGTAGGCTGGTGTTCTCCACAACCGTGATTCATATGCCCATCACTTCCATGTCATGGCAACCTTAGGAAAAGCTGTTGGACTGCCAGGACTGTCACCACACAGGTTTGGAGAGAAGCACTTGGCATCTTCCTTCACACCTGCTTCTATCAAGGGGAAAGAAAACATGCCTCAAAATGGGTAGAGACTTCTCAGTCCTGCAAGGCATGTGCAAGGGACAGAGAGAAAGTGGCAGGGGGCACAAAGAAATATTTTTGTTTGGCCGGCACTGGTTTTTCTCTACCTGGGATGGAGTCCAAGCAGCCTTTTACTGTCAAAAGCCATAAATCATTAATTCCGTGGGTATTCAGCCTAGATGAGCTTTTTTGGTATTAATAGGGATTCCTCTGTATTATTCTGTAAGGCGCTCATTGCGATTCAGCAATAGTTAACTTCTGGCTGTAAGTTTCCCTTTTTGGCCCACAGCCATCTCACCTCTGGCTGCAAGCTTGATGACAGACTCAAGGTGTGAAGAAGGGTGAGACTCTGTGAATGCTGAAAAGATGAAAGTGAAGACAGAGCTCTTTCATCTGTTTCAGCAGTAACCCAAATGCAAGCCGTACCACTAGCCGTGCAGGAGAGCCATCAAACATCTGTGCCACTTTGTGCTGTCATATCATGAAACCTTCCCTGTCTCCCATGCTTAAATAAAATGATAGGCAGGCATTTACTCAAAGGGTTAATATCTATCTCATTCCCCACGATAGCCAGTGTGTCTAATTCCGGACTGTATTGGTTTCAAAGCTGGTAGAATCTGGTTCTGCTATGTTTTGACAACAGTTGTACACCTTGTCTTGGTGGCCATGTCTCTCTGCACAGGAACATCCAACCAATCCTCCCCTTGGTATGCACTTGTGCACTTTGTAGCAGTGCATCTGCTGGTTCTCTTGTGTGCTCTTACTTTTCTGTGCACTGCCAGGTCTCCCACCTCTTAGCACCTTCTTATCATTCTTCTTCTATTTGCTACTTTCCTGCAAAGCCAGAGCTCCTAAAGTCAGGTGTCTGCATGAAAATGCTGTCAGTTCAAAAAGAACCCAAATTTGTAGCTTTTCTGGCTGGGGAGAAAGCTTTTAAATGCAGTGGTATAATGGATCAAAAGAAACAAAATTACAAGACAAAATTTTTCTTGTTTAATTGCTTGATTTCTAAGTCAACTTAATTATTTTTAGCGAGGGGGTGTGTGTGCAGAACTCGGGTTTTTGACTCTCTGATGTGGATTTAGACACACCTCTGTATACAGATGTGCCTTCTCAGCTGCATATATAAAAATACACATGCATTTTTAGATATAGATGTGCATGTGTACACCCACACCTGCCAACTGCACATATCACCTTCTCACAGAAACCTTCACTCCCACTCTGCCTTTCTTCTACACGTTTCCCTTCCTGCAACTTCTTTCCACCAGCTTTCTCGGAGTTATGGAATCTCCACTCTTACTTGTACTGAGTAACCTTCTCCAGCACTCCCCCCCCACCCCCCCTCCTTCACTCCAGGAAAGCTCTTTCTGATTCTCTTTTCAGTGATGTCTGGCATTCGTACCTCTGTAGACAGAGAATGGCAGGAAGACAGTGACGTGAGCAGACAGAATAACCAGGGAATAAAAAGGAGTTGGTTGAGAATCTGTAATTAGAAGCCCAATTTCCATTTCCTTCTCAGGCACTTTTAAAATCCCTTTCAGGGGTTTCTTGACTGTCTCAAAATTGAATGTCATTGAGATTTTTTTCTTCTTTTTTTTTTTTTTTTTGCATCCTCTTGTTTCCTTGGCAACAAGTTGGTGATGCAGGAGCTAGAAATGTGCTGTGTCTCCGTGGAGATGTTGGCGTGGGTGTGCCATGGTGACATCCACGATGGACGCACAGCTCTACCAGCCCTACCCCACCCCTTGCAATAACCACAATAGGCCCAACCTTGGAGGTGACACTTTTATTTTTAGCTTCATAGGTGTTAATCTGCTCTCTTTTCATTGCACATAACCATGACGATGGGTTGTAAGATCCAGACACCTCATTAGTTACATTAGCACAAATTGATTGACTTGAGGAGGGCTTTTAGGGCCAAACCTTCAGGTTTAAATTCAGGAACTTCTTAACTTAGAAGAAAGTACATCCTATCTTGGAGGGGCACTCATTGCAATGACTTAAGTCTTTCCCCTTTTCTTAGAGAAGAGTTACTAGCCATTAATGAATAGGACTGTGAGTCAGAGCTCCTATATTTCATTTTATTCTAAACGAAGTAGTTTCTCTCTTTCAGACCTCAAGGGCTGCTCCTTTGGAATGCAAAGAAGCTGCTATCTCTATTGGCCTGGAGCAGGGGAGATTAAATTTTATTGAGAT
>BJBW01001537.1:1171-103231 GCA_004320125.1 Scolopax mira | reverse complement strand
TCTGCCCAACAGCATGCAGATAGCCTATGGAACTCCTCATAAAGCAACAATAAGTTGTGAAGACATCTTAGACTTGACCTCCCCAAATACCTCAGTATAATACTCTCTCCCTCGTCCCACACACTCAATATCTTTACAGTATTTGTTTTTATTGTGCATAGAGCCTGTTCAACCCTATTATTCTGTATTTTGCATTCATCAATGTTCTGGCTGCAAGCCAAGACTCACTCTTCTTTCACTTAGCTCTTGATACATACAATAGCAGAGTAAGGGCCAGCCACAGTCTCATCAAATATCCAGAGGTCCTACTGCTTTTGGTTTTTTGTTTCCTAGGAGGCTTCATGACATCACACAGAAAATGTGATGTCAACAAGGAACCCTCTGGTCAGGCTCTTGAGAGGTTACTAAGGATCTTCTTTCTGCCAAATGATTGTAACTTCATCCCAATGGGATTTGCAATAGGGCTCATCCATGCAGCAATAAAGCCAAGTATCGAATTCTTCTTGCCAGAAAGACCAATTAAAGGATTAAATGTGAAAAGCTGAAACCCATAACATCCATGGTGACAGGGTTTTCTTTTCTTTTTTAGACTGTAATCATCTTTGCAGCATATTGTTCTGGGATCAACACCCTTGGGGATACATTAGTACGGGGATTGACAGAAAGAAGCTGGAGAGGGAAACCAAAGTGAACCCAGCCAAGGCAAGATAAGCTTCTCTTCCAGCCATGCTGGCAGGTTTCTTTTGTCTTCTTTCTTGCACTTCTTCAGTGATTCAGGCACAGTCTGAGTTTATTCCAAGATGGCAAGGTGCTTGTTCTAAAGGTGTTTTATTGTATGAAGCCAGAGAAAACATGAGGAACAATAAGACACCAGAGGCACATTAAGAAGATGCGTCATTGACACATTATGTCAATGAGAAGGAGTGAATCCAGGTTCTGTTTTTAGGGACATTATGTTCCAAGGCAGACATATAAATCTGACTTAAATGCCTTTCTTGTTGGATCTGAATCCATAGTTTATTCCTGACTGGCACTGAAATCAAGGTCAGATTTTTCTTTTTATTTGCACTTGTATTAATAGATGAAAGGAGCTGACACATCTGCCCAGCTCCAGCAGTATGTTCAGTGTTGTATCTAATGTTGTCTAAAGGAGGACTCCTGCCTCAAGGAACTAGCAGCCCACAGGTGCGATTTGATAAGATGCAGAACAGTGTACAAGAGACACTTCTACTAACTTTGATGGGGAAAAAGGTTGCATGTTTACTGGGAGTGGAAGTGACACGGCAGTGCCCCCAGCTTAAAACCTATTATGTGATGACTTACCTGGAATCAACAGTAAAGGTAGGGGAGGCTGTTGTTGGAAGACTTGGTAGAAAGAATGTTTCTAAAATCGTATGACTAAAAAACTAAATAGAGAGGAAGATGAGCTCAAAAATTTAGGCAAAACAATTTGATGAGATTTTTTTTAAATTATTTTTTCTAGAGACACTAACAGAAAGTATCTACTCTCTGCATAAAATATTATTTAAGACATTGCAGTGTTTGTGTTTCCCATAAACATAGAGAGCCCAAGGATTGATACTGATTTTGCAGGAAGGGTCAAAATTTTCCCTAAAGAGAAAACCTGTTCTTCCTCCTCCTCTTCCCCATCTTTCATCTCTAGAACTGTGCGAATGAACCCTACACTTATAAGGAACACTGCAAGGATGATCCTGCCACATCAGGTCCTTCTCCATTTGGGAATTCGTATGGAAATCCCAGAGCGACTTTCATACCCAACAGCAATAGCTTTACCCATGTCATTTGCAAAGTGGGTACGACATGAAATAAAGTTCAGTCCAGATCCTTCTGGCACCTTCTTCTGCTGTCTAGTTCTTGTGTTTGTTAGCACCGCTTTGTGCTAGGTGCTGTATGCACAGAACACATTGAGAGACCTCACCCTATCTCTTGCTCCCAGGAGATTAGACAAGCATGCACCAAGTATGTGATTGCTTTTGATTTCTCTTCCCTTCCTTCCCCTGACTGAGATTCAGCAGCTTCTGCAACATGACAAGTTCCTGTCAGCTGTCAGGGCACTAAAATAAACCTTTATCTCGGCTCCACAGCTCTGAAGGACGGGGCTGGCAATAGGTGCACTGCAGCCAGGCAGCCATTTCTGCCATATGCTCTTTCAACCTCACTGCATGCTAACACAGCAATCTGTAGCCTGGCAGATTTGCTGTTTTTCCTTGCAAGACCTACAAGAGGAGGCAACTCAGGTTCCTATCTCTTCCTATTGCAGTATCTTATTATGCTGGTTTATATATTTCTTTTGCCTTCTTCCTCCAGCCTTGGGTGAGAGTCAGAGCCAGAATACGAGTCCAGTGCTAGAGAATGAAAATCCTGCTAATTCCCTCAAATTAGAATTGGCTGCAAAAATGGCCTTGGGGCACACATCATAAATTGAGTTGAAACCATGCACCATGCAGTTGGAGGGAAAAAAAAAACTGTCTTCCTTTAGGGAGAGAAGACATTACATATTCACACTTCAGGCATGCACACCATTGCCAACTAATCCTTCTTATTCCACAAGGCTAATTTCAAAATAGCATTTGCATGGCATGGTTTGCTGGGGAGGGCACTGATGAATCAGCTTTCTGCCCTTTATAATAAACCTTGCACAGCTGCCTCCGACGGTGCTCTTTTCTACTGTCTTGTCTTCCAGTCATCTCTGTGCCAATGCTCCTTATTCAAAGGGCACCTGTTGAATTTCCATGCAGCAAAGTTACTGAGCAGGGGCAATAAATAAGGTGAAGCACAAATACACGGTACAATTCAAGCCACTATTTTTCTATGGTCTTGCTGTAGGGATGTGGAGATTCTGCTGAATGACTGTGCTGATGTTTGAATGAGGAATAATAAGCCTGTAATGTACTTGGATGGCTGTGCAACTGCTTCCTGCTGAGTAGGAAAGCTTAGAAGAGTGTTGTTAGCCCTAACACTGCTCTAGCTCAAAGCAGTGTTGGCACCACAGGCATCACACATGTCATTGGCTAAATGAGCCCTACACCACAGCATTTGGTTAAATATTGCTGCCCAACAACAGTTGGGAAGTCCAGAAATTGCAGAAGAAATATGTTTGCAGCCCGCTGCTACAGGAGTAGCTTCTGATGGGTCTGAAATGCTATGTGACTTGATTTGGAAACCTACCTCTGGAGCAAGTTACATTAAAAGTGCAGTACATCAGCAAAGTAACCGACCCAATATGCTGGTGGTCCTGCTGGCTCAGAGTGTTGGTCTGTCCCTGTCATGAGGAGACTTCAACTCACTATCTCATCCCACCCATGTTTGACAGAGAAGCAGTAGCCAAAAATGCAGTTCAGTCTCCAGGAGTTTCATTAATATCATCTGAGGGCAAAGAAAGATTCAAATTAGTGGAGGAGAGGCAGGAAAACTCAGGCATTACTCAGTGTATTTGGCAGCTTGAGAATGACCATCCTTGAGTACGCTAAAGACCCATCTAGTCCACTTCATTCAGGAGACAAAACCAGTGGTGGAGAGTAGCACTAAAACAAACAACAAAGATGCTACCCTCAGATACTCTTCCAGCCTCTAACAGTTTGCAGCTCTGATACTTTCTAGGGTAGAGAGTGTCTCTACCCTAGAGTGTCTCTACCCTGTCTCAGAACAGGAAATGTTCTGAAAGAGCTGTGGCAAGTTCTGCTTCTTCCCTTATGGTGAGGTCAGAAAAAGTTATTAGGCGCTACAGGAGTCAAATGAGGGGGCCATGTAGGTTCAGAGAGATGACTGTGTGAGGGAGAGTTTACAGGAAGTACAGCAGAGAGGAAACTTTAAGAACACGGGGTAGATTTGGGGGCACATTGAATAAGAAAAAGAATTTTGCGTCATATGATTTCAAAAGGATCAAATTTGAGACATTTCAAAAGGAGTGTTCATCACATACAGTAATGTTAATTACCTTAACCACGGATGTGTTCAGCAGTGACTAATAGTAAAGATGAACTATGATGTATTTCAAAGGGACTTAAAAAAAGATGAGTGAGGATTTTTTTTTTTCTCCTTTAGGAATGTGGTAATTGAGAAACTGAAGTAAATTTATCAAGGTCCCAAAGCATGTTAAGAGCAGTAAATATCTCACTGCAGTGCAAACCAAGTATGGAACTATTTGAAATTACAAAAAATAGGAACAAATGCTTTCTAAACACTGCAGCAAATGTATATAGCTTTTAAATAATAAGACCTCTAGGCTGAGCCTTAGAAAAATAAATAATGCTGTTGCCAGAGTATAAGCGTATATACATTGAGAAAGGGCTGTTTGTTGCTCAGCTTCATATGTCTCCCTGTTAAAGAATTGTTTCCCAAAGTCTATAAAAATATCCATTTGTTTCAGGAGGTGGTGTTGCTTTACTTTAAGCTTTACTTAAGAGCAATTGAGCACTGTGTCCAGAGCCTATTAGGTCTGTATCTGGATATTGTAGGAGAGAAAGAAATGTGCTCAAAGTCAAGCATAGAATAAGTGAATTGAGTTCAATAGGATGTTGCAAAGAAATTTGAAAAACTGAAAAGAAGTGGTTCTGCATCCAAATTTGAAAAAGAGTTGTAAACTAATGTTTATGAAAGCATCTTTTTGGCAGTCTGAGGAATCCTAGCTTCTGTAGATTTAACCCCTAGGAAGAAGAAATAAGGATCTTATAAAGGCAGAATTCACAGCAGATCCAATAATTTGCCACCGAATCAGAAAAAAAGACATGAAATTATGATTAGAATGCTTGGATAGATTTGACAAGAACACAAGATTGCACTGGATATAATGAAATAATTTTAAATCTTCAATAAAGTTATTAAGCTAAGGCAATTTTGCTTTTGTGGCTCAAAAAGCAGAGAGTGACTACACAGCAGAATTTCTGTTCCACTTAATAACATTGCAAGAGGGCAGATAGATTTGCCATCTCATATGCCTTTTAATAATGCCTTTGTAAAAACTGTTGTGGACTAGGTGAAATGATGTGCCGAACACAAACAACTTTGATATGTAGATGATCTCACTGCTAAAAAACAGACAGAAAGTCGTGTACAATAGAAAGTTGGAGGAAGCGACAGTAAGACAGGATTTAAGATCAGTTTTAAGATCAATGAAAATAGACAAATGCTTCCTAAATTTTTTGTATTCAGAAGAATAGAGCTCTACTCTAATATTGAGCATAACAAGTTTTTAAAGTATGAAACCATCCTTTAATTTTCCTGGGGTGTAACACCAGTGTACTTACACAGAAAGGACCCGTAGATGTCCTGGGAAATAATGAGGCAAATTTCAGGCCACTGAGGTTAGACTGCATGTGAAGAAGATCTGATAAGATGCTGCAGGAGTTTGATGAGATGGTAAAAAGGCAGATGCAGCAAAGTCCCATTTTCAGTGGGCACAGTATGATCAAAATTAAGTCAGACACAGTAGCTCAACATCCTTTGGGAGACCATTTTGACTTCTTGGATGACTAAACATACAAAGGAGGCAGTATTCACCAAAGATCTAAGAATTAATAACCTTCACTGGCTTCCGAGCAACAATACTAAATGAGCACTGTGTTTCAGGAACTTTCCTCTCCCTGTTGGGCTCAGTTTTAGCCTATTAATTCCCAGTGGTTGCGGGAAATGCTGGAAGACCTTGAGGGCATCACTGTGCCTCAAGCCATGGCTTGGTAACTAGAGAGCTTGATGCAAGAGCAAAAATGACCATGCTGCTCTCTATTCAATGTTAGTGATTAACAGCAAAGTAGGGGGAGTCTGTGTCTCCATGTGTAATATGGAGATTACCAGCACTGTTGGGTTGTTACCTCTTTGTGTTTGATGTTGCCTGAGGACTCAGTGTTTTGTTTTCTCTGATATTTTATATTTTTTTAGTTTTTATTCTTAAAAAGGAAATTAATGGCATCTAAAGTTTTAGGCAGACTGTTTTTGAACAGAAGGGCCATGCCATTCTTATCTTTGTATTGTGACTAACTTTGAGAGAGCTGGACATATATAGTTTGCTTTTCTAACATTACAAGGATGTGTTTCCATTTAGAAAGGAAATAGCATGCAAAAAGCCCTGCTGAGAAAACACAGATCCCTGATTTGGAAAGAACTCTAAAATGAGGAAGCTCAGAATTACAGTTTCTGAAGCAGCTGAAATTGTATTCTCTTGTATCTATTCTTAACAATAGAACCTTTCAATATATGATCATATGATACTGATAAGATTGTCAAACTCTCCATCATTTACTATGGAACATTGTTCGTACTTGAGCTTAGCTTTCATAACAAACAGAGAATGAACTTCTTTTTCCTCCTCTCTGGCTGAATAAATTAGGGTAACAAGGAAGAATTACACTTCCCATTTTATAGCATAGAACATTAAAATAAATATTAACTTGACCTCACTGAGATGAACACATGTGAGAAGGCCACCAAGATCAGCATACTTGTCTTCTCTGACATAGGCGGTAAGCGAATGCCTTTTTCCACCTTTCTCCCTCAAGCTGAAGGAGACCTTTCCACCTCCACTGAGCACTGCATCTCCTGTGCCATTACCTGAGAGACATAAAGCTCCCCTGTCTGCTTGGCTGCTGGTTCTTGTCACCTCCCTTGCTGCTTCCTGCTTCCCTCTTCAGGCTAAGAAACTCTCTCTGGCCTCTGCTTGTGTCAGGTTGTGCCTCATCTACTGGATAGAGGGGACTGGCAGCTGTGGGTGGCAACTACACCAAGATGGGACAAACAGGGTGAATTGTGCATGCGGGTTGTAGGGCAAGGAAAGGGCTGCAGCAGGCATCAAACAGGACTGGCTTCTCTAGCACGTCGCAGTGCCAGGCATGCATGTTATGTGCCGTTTGTGTTGTATAATAGTGTTCTGTCAGGTTGTGAGGGGGGCTGTATAAAAACCTGGAGGGGTCAGGCTGCTCCTCTCCAGAAAGCTTCTCTTTCTCCTTGCCACCAGAATCACTTGGGGAAGGAGATAATCCCCCAGATTTACACAGTAAGAAAATTGACTGTTACGCTTGGAGTGTCTTCTAAACCTCCAGAAAAAAATATGCTCCAGAAACACAGCTCTGGAGTTGTATCCTGTGGAGCTGAGCTAAATCAGGGCCTTTTGCTGCAACACAATTTCCATGCACGGGGCAGCAGGTTTGGATTCCTGCCTGCACAGTCCGGGACTCTTAATAAAATTCCATCTGTGTTTCCTGCCCTCCAAGGTGAATTCCTCTGGCTAGCAGTGGGGTCTTGGAAAAGAAATAATAATTGCTGTACCAGGGCACTATTATGAAGGCTGGGCTTGGTGTGGGTCTGACAATGTAGGATAACTCTTTTAATGCACACAACCAACAAAGCACAGCTCTGATGCTGCTGGAATGAGGTGGTGATGACCAGAGCTACAGAAATCTTAACTATTAACTTCCATTCTCTAGCACTGGTGATCTTATGGACCAAATCGAGCACTTTTTAGCTCTTATAGAGTGTTGCAGTCCCTACCTGCAATTCATAAAGGCTTGATACTGTATTGCATCATAATCACAATAGGTCTATCTCCCATATGTAGCAGGATTCTACTTAAAGGGAACAAGATTTTGGCTTTGGTGAGACCAAACTACAGACCTGTTGTCTGCCCAGGCTCTGTGCTCTGCATTTTGGATCGGGGAGCTTTCCCACTTTAATTGGATGCAGTGAATTTTGTCTTGAGCATTCCTCTGCAAGGGAACAACCTTCTCCATATGCCATGCCTGCCTGACAGACTGATGAATATGGGCTTTCCTCTTTCCTCTCTATGTGTATTTTGTGGCTAATCTAAATAAAGCCAAGGCAAGGAGAGATACTTTTTGGAGCCTTAAGGCAGGTGGATGTTTGCTGTTTTCCTGCTCATTTAATTCCTGGTAGATCTTTGCTGTCCTAGCTCCTTTATGTTCTGCTCTGGATAAGCAACAGGGTACTGTCAGCTCACTCCACCACCTCACACTTCTCCAAAACAAATATTCCTCCTATGTCCTTGTTGTGGTTTAACTCCAGTTGACAACTTGGACCACACAGCTGCTTGCTTACTTCTACCCCTTCCTCAGTAGGATGGGGAGAATTGGGAAAAAAAAGGAAAACTTGTGGATTGAGATACAGACAGTTTAATAAGTAAAGGAAAAGCTGTGCATGCAAGGGAAGAAAACAAGGAATTAATTCACACAATGAATTAAATCAGCAGGCATCTCCAGGAAAGGAGGGCTCTATCACACATATTATATATCACACATGTTACTTGGGAAGACAACATACCATAACTTCAAACATCCCTTTCTTCCTTCTTCTTCCTAGCTTTATATACTGAGCATGACACCATGATATGGTCCAAGGAAGGCTCAGGAAATTGTGACTTACATCATAATACTGTCATGTCATCATACTGGTATCACTGGGCAGCTCCCACATTCTATCACTGAAGAAGCCAAGAGGGGAGAAAACAGCAGCGACACGGATTCTTCTTCTCCAAATCATACCCTGACATTAATATGCCCACCTTAGAATTCATCTCCATCCCAGTCTCATCACACCCCAAGGTATGGAGCAGTGTAGGCGTCCCCCATGTGGCACTGCAAGGTGGCCAGCCTGGATGCTGACAGCAACTTGCCACAGCACTGCAGGACTTGGAGTAAAAGATGGAGCCAGCCTGAGAAGCAGGGTAAATTGGCCATGCTGAGATCCTGGTTACCGCTGATTCTCATTCAAAGCTTGCTTTGCTGAGCCTGTGCTACAGTGGAAGGGACTGCTGCGTATGCCCGAAAACACATATTGAAGGGTCCCTGGAGAAGCAAGAAGGGGCTTCTTGGGTCATCTTGTCTCATATTTGGTTTGGTTTGTAAAGTATCACGTTCCCCCATGGCAGACTATAACTGCACTGGGAATAATAGCTGGTAGGCTGACTGCTTTCTGTGATGACATTTTTCTTTTTGACAGACAAGCAGATGAGATTTCATTTTATTGAAGAGTTACGGTCTTCAGCACTAAGCTGTGCTAGGATTTAACTGTTGTATTTGCATTTTTGATGATTCTGAAGCTCAATAATAATTGACATTGACCTGGGGGTTGTACAGACCACTCTTTGTGCATATTAAAAATCATTCTACCCTCCCTCCCATCCGGATATTCCAGTTTATATACTCCATGCAATTTTTAGAAAACACATTTTTTTTTAAGAATGATGAAAACAGGAAAATTACTGAGGCCGTTTCTTATTACGTTTTCTATTGTAAAGTAAGGTGTCTTCAGTGCTGTGAGCCCGGCTGTGCAGGCATGGGAAGAAAAATGGAAATCCCAGGGAATAAATGCAGAGCCCCTGTGTATATGTCTTTGACTAGCACGATGGCAACAGGTGCTGATGTCATGTGTGTTCGATGTGGTGGAGGATGAGTAACCAATCAATCATTAACGGCACGGAATGAATTAAAGCATTCCTGGACTCCCATTTTCTGAAGCCTTCTCTGCAAGAGTAAGTGGCATTGGGGCTTTGGAAAATCATGGGTTTAAAGCCACTTATTTCAGGCTGTGGCATACAGTCAGTCTTAGGTCAAAATAGACTAGGTTTTTCTTTTCTATTACTAATAATTTGGGATTAACTGAAATCCAAGGTAAATTGACATAAGTGATCCTTCTACTGCAAAATGGGTAGTCTTCCAAGAAGATTCATGAGAATGTCTAAATCACATAGAAAAGGAGTTTGGTTGTAGTGTGGCACTGCACTATTTTGTGTCATTAATCCATAGATGGCTGAAGGTGAGGCCAAATGAGATCAGCGTTGCAAAGCTACTGATAAGACCAACAGTGGGTTTTTCAGGAATGCCTATTTAAATGAGGATCCTAAAAAATCTGTATAAAATTGGCTTTTTTCCCTTCAGCAGGAAAGTTGGCTAACAAAGGCGAGGCTACCACTATATGTGGAACAGATGAATAAAGAAAAACCAGTCTATCTCCCAATGAAAGCAAGTCGCTCACTTCAACGCTGTTTTTATTGAAGCTTTAAATATCCCTAGTAACGGGACTTTCACAGTACTTCTCTCAGAGACGCCTCTTCAGCTTAGCATGCTTACCACTGGGACAACTCTTTTAGGCAAACTATCTTCCTTCTTCTTAGTTTTATTTAACTTCATCTGGCCAGGGAATCAGCCTGATTACAGTCTGAGAAGCAGGTTGGAACCAGGTGGTTCTTCAAACTAAAACTGAATCTAAGCTGTTACTATTGAACCTAAATTGGCAGCTGGACTGAAGATACTTTTTTCTTGAATGAGTATGGACCTCGAACTGCTGTGGTAACTTTAGGTGCTGCTAAACCTTGCAGCAGAACTGAACAGGAAAAAAGCACTGGGTTTTGGCCCTCAGTCCAGAGTCCAGCCACCCTACGTTGTAGCAATCACCAATAGGTCTTGTTACTTTGACATGATCTGGACCCTTTTAAATTGAAGAGGTGGCTTTGAATTAAAGGAGTCATCTGAATAATTACTTTACATGAACTATACCCTCCTTCACAGTGAAGGAACATGCAATATACACCCAAACAGTGGGTTAATATATCACTCCAAATGATTCTTTTCCCTTCTTGAGGCTTATGGCTTTTAAAAATATCACTCTTCTCCACCTCCTTAGCTGTCATTTGGTCAAGTCTCACAGATGAAGCTTTTAAAATCTATGGTCATTTGCTTACCCTTTCCTGCCAGCCCCCTTCCCCAGCCCTCCATTCATGTTATTCTTTGGAACTGCTCTTCCTTCTATTTGTGTAGATTCAAAAGCCAAGGTCAAAGGGGCCTTTCAGGGCATGTCTACACTGTGCAATGCAGTGTTATCCAGAAACTCAGAAGGAGTGCTGAATTGTTGGCAGTGTTGGCAGTGCAGGGGAGAGACAAAAGTGTCATTTGGATGAAAGCATCCCATCTTGACTTGGTAACTTCAAGAAATGGAGATTCACCTCCTCTCTTTCCCTTGAGTTTTGCTTCTCATGTTCATTAATACCCTAGCTGAAGTTTGTGCCCTTAATTCCATCTCATTCCCTTCAGCCCTTTCATTGCTGTGGACTTGTCCCTTTTTCCTTCTCTGTTACCAGAAAATTTGCATAAACAGGTTGAAGTGATGACATAGCCAAAGTGGTACGGCAAGGGATGTTGGGATATGCTTTTCAGAACCGTATAATTGGCGAAAGAATGTAGATTCCGACTTTTAAATATAATTAAAGATTTAAAAGAAAGGGGTGTTAGGAACTGACGTGCCCTGAAAATTTGGGTCTCAGCTTAAGGCTTTTCTATGTAGAAAGATTAATTCAGAGGAAACTCTGAATGTATGTAACCTGTAGTGGACTGGCCACTCACCACTAACTCCACATGCATATTCTGCACCTACTAAAGGGATTTTGTCTATGGTTTGCAGTAAGCTGGAGTGCAGAGTGCCCATGGGGCTGGGCATGAAGAAAGGTGGCTCTGCCTTTGCTGAGCAACTGCCCTGTGTGTGCACAGAAAGGTAGATTGACCCTAGCTGGTTGCACCAATGCTGCCAACCTGCTCCCCCCCAAGTGGGTGTCTGGGAAAGATGGGGGCTGGGAAGGCTTTCCTCAACAGGTCTTCCTACAGCAGGGAGGTTCCCTAAAAAGGCCTTCTTCAGTGGGAAGAAAACAAGCTTCTAAAACACTTCTGAGGTGTTATTTGTCTGACCTAGTTTAGGCTCCTGCTTTAGGATGATTTGAGTCATACCCTTGAAGTTCCCATTTCTCTTCATTGTCACCAAAGGGAGTCAAGATGACACTCTCAGATGGGGACATGTGTGCTTGGCTGGAGGAGTCCCATCTCCCAGGGGTGCTGGGAGTAGTCATGTGGGGTTAGCAAGTACCCACAAGCTCACGCCACACTAAATTAACTGTGGAGGTGAGTTCCCCAGCAACTCCTGGGGCTGGAGCAGAGGATCCTAAGTCCCATAAACACATTCCAAAATGCCATTACACTGCTCCTCAGGGCCTTGGCATAGTGTTGCCAGCAGTGGTCTATGTTGCAGACACCCCTACCTCGAACTTAATGCCTATTGCTTTCTGCTGCTCCACTTCTTACCTCTTGTCTTTTATCATTGCATAGTTTGCTTTCTTTTTCTCTGTGTGCATTTCACTGAAATATCACTGAAATTTTTGGAGTTGGAAGNNTGCTGAAGTTGAGTCTGATTTTCATTATTTAATCCTTTGGTCTACTTCTGTATCAGCTGGTGTTTGCAACTCTTCCCAGTTTAGTATCTTCTCTGAATGTCGTTATCATATCATTATTTCCCTTTTCTAGACTGTAAAACCAGGACTAATGCTGGTACCTGCTTGACTCTAAAAGGCACTTCCCTTAAATTACATACAGATGTAGATCACTAGCTAGACTCTCTTTGAAATCCTGTTTACTTTCCTTAAAAAAATATGGGGTACTGGGAACTGCAATGATGTCATAGCAACTGAATATGATTATGTAGGAGTCTGCGCTAAGGGGTATTCCAGAAACTGTATCTATATATGTATTCATTTATTTGTATAAATGCACGTGTGTGTGAATAGTTGTGTCAATAATGTATTCAGATACATTTAAAGAGCAAAGGATCCAATAATAACCTAGTATAATCTTTTTTCTCTTTTGTGGTCAATTTTACATTAAAAATAAATTAGAAGTAACTCCATGGTGTGGCAGAGAAGTTGATGTAGTGACATTAGCGCTAAAAAAAAAGAAAAGCATCTGACTGTGCCTCCCAGACACAGTAAATAAAATCAGCTAAATTTGAATTTTGGTAGATGAAAACGTAAAAATCCAGCAGTCTTCATATATTTTTAACATTGTCATACTTCGGTTTAACTGTTGTCTGGGATCTTTTTTTCACAATGACAGATATAGTTATCCTGCTCATATATATATATACACTGAGAAAACAGGGTGTTATAACTTTGAAGACGTGTGCGTGGGGGGGGATGTGTGTCTGTATGTGCATTAATGTTCGCTCAGGCTCACGCATTGCCATGATCTTGTATGTATGCAAACCCATACATAAAACAGAGGGGGGGGTAGGGGGGTGGCTGTGTGTGTGAACACGCACATCTTCCCCATAACAGTGTACAGCCATTTGCAGGCAGAGATCAATAGATGTAGAAATGACTTAGGCGCTGAAAATTAATTGAGATCTATACAGGAGGGAAGGGGGTGATTTCTGTAGGTTTTGGAGCTATTCTGGAAAAAAAAAAAATCATAATCTGTTGCAGGACTCTTGTTTTATGTGCCTGTGGAAGGTCTATAGGATAGACTGAAGGAAGAAGGGAGAAAGTTGTCCCGTTCAGTCCTGCCAGACATCACTCCCTATGGTTTATGCCTGCACATATGAAGAAGGCAGCACGTACATATATGTTTGTGAGCGTGCTGCTGAGGGGGAGGAGGGGGGATTTTTAACAGCCATTTTAACATATTTTCCGTTTGCCATTTAGCTCGCAGCTCCCACCTACGGTACGTCACCTGTGCATGGCATACACCGCCTGCCATGGCAATACCCCTGCTCCCTCATCTCTTCTCCCAGCCCACCCCACCCCACGCTGTCTTCACGCATAAATCCCACTGGGGGCCGTGGCTGGGGGCTGGGGGCTTCGACTGCTTGGGTGGGAGTGGGTCTGGGGGCTCCCCAGCCGCCCGGTGCCTCCCAGACACACCCCACCCCTCCCACCCCCCTCCGCAGACTGCAGTGTCCCCTCTTCCCCTGTCGCCTCTGTACAGTGGGAAAGGCGTTGGGTAATTGGGTCCAGATTGGAGATTTTAATTATTCATGAGGCTGGCAAGGGACTTGGTGGTGGTGTTGGGGGGGGGTTTGCTGGGGTGGGGGTGGGGTAGGGAGGTGACGAGTCAGGGAGAGCTGGTGAACAATTCTGGGAAGGGTAGGGAGGGCGGCAGGGAGAGGCAGCAGCGTGTGCATGTGATGAGCAATAGCTGTGGACCTTACAGTCGCTGCTAACTGCCCTGGTGTGTGTGTGTGTGTGTGTGTGAGCGCCTGTGTGTGCATGTGTGTGTGAGAGAGAGCGAGAGAGAGAGAGCGAGAGAGAGAGAGGGAGGGAGGGAGGGAGTGGAGAGGGTGGGGGGGAGAGATAAGAGAGAGAAGAGGAAAAGGAGAGAAGAGAAGGAAGGAAGAAGAAGGAAGGAAGGGGACAATACGATCATGCTGTGCTGTATGAGAAGAACAAAACAGGTAGAGCTGAAGATTTTTTATTTTTCTTTCTGTTGAGAAATCTCCCAGGCTGCTGGGTGTCCGTGGGGTGTGTGTCAGCCTGAGTGTGTGAGGGGCTGGGGTAGGGGCTGGGGTAGGGGCTGGGGTAGGGGGTAGGAAATTTCAGCTGCTTTCAGCAGACGTCTCTTTTCCACTTCTTTAGCATCTTGCAACTAAAGGTTCTTTTCATACCCTGCAACATGACTGTTTTGCCTTTCTGGGGATGGTGATGTGGGGAAGGGGGGTGGCCTATGTCCACATTTGGGGAGCTATCAGAATGCCCCCTCTATTCTTCTTCTTATTTTTTAATAGCGGGCAGATGTATTGCCTGGGATATTCTGTCTGTGGTGCTGAGGGTGTGGATGAGGGGGGTGCAGCTGGCAGGAAACGTGATGAGATCTGGCTCTACCTTGGAGATAAAGGAAGCAATTCTTCATCTTATGGCAAAAAAAAAAAAAAAGAAAAAAAAGAAAGGATGCCCAGTGAGCCTTGATCCCTGGTCAGAATGCTTTCTATTGCTCCTGGCTCCAATGAATGGGAGATGCTTTATGTGCATGTGCTGTGAGGTGGCTTGGAGGACAGGTGCATTCATTTTTTTTTGTGTGTTACAATAATCAGAGCAAGAATTAACCTGAAGCTTTTTTTTTCCCAGCCTATGCTATGGTGAAAAATGCAATTAATTAATAACAAAAGCATTAGCCAGGCAAGAGGGAGAGTCACCCTCTTTGCAATACCCTTCATAGTACAACCAGTTAGACAACTGTGCACCAGCTGGTGAAGAGACAGAGGACCACGCCTCTGTTAGCTCCGAACTCGGGTGGGATAAGAGAAGCTCATGGTGTGAACCTGTTGGAAACCAGTTCATTCTCCTTACTGGTACCACCTGGCTTTTTCTGTCAGAGAACTGGGGATGATAAGAAGGTTTGGGTGGTGGCTGGTTTTCCGTGCCAAATTTTTTATGTACAAAATGATAATGAACTTGAGAAAATAGCTACTTTGAACACTCCCCCCTCACCCTTCCCCCTTTTATTTCACGTGAAAGCCCAAACCTGCTCCTGATTAAGAGAGCCTATTTTGGCTGAGCCTCTTGGACTTCCTTGGGAGGATGCTGGATTTATGCTGTCGGAACTTTGAGGCAGGAACTGGCCCCAGATATCTTTGTAAGGCATTTTGGAAACTTCTCCGAATTCCGGATTTGTAGGTAGAAACAAAGAGCTTTGGACCTTGTTTTGAGCACAAAACTCAACTCAGTCTTCAGTACAGCACCATACTGGTTACTTTCTTTATATATGTGTACATTTAAATATCTCTTATAATATAGCACTGCAGTATTCTGGAGCAATAGCCGATACACAGTGATGTGTGTGACTCCAGTTACTGTAGAAGACCAGAGTGTTGAAAGAAAATCCAGGTTAAGGTGTGTTTCTGAATGGAGATGTGTGTTACCAAATGAAGAAGTGATTCTGTAAAATAACGGGGAGGGGCAGGTGATCAGGATAGAAAGAGCCCCTGCGTCATCCTCTGTTTTTTCCCATGCAGGTTTTTCAAATGCTTTGCAATTAATGATATGTTCACTAAAACCTGGAGGGAGATGGTGATGGCTGGTGGGGGGGTGAGGAACACGTTGCAGCCAGCCAGCAGAGCACGTTCAGCTGGCGAATATGGGATGAAAAGCGAAGAGGAGGAGAAGGAAGGCAGACAGGGAGGCAGCGTGACAGAGTGGTGGGCGGAGGTGCACAGCAAATTTTAAAATAAAGTAGGTTGCTCTGGGATTCTTTGGAGTCAGAAGAGAGCTATTGGGGGAGGGGGGGATAATTTTGCCCGTGCCATCACAGGTTGGGCATTAAAGCTCCTAAATATGATTCTGCTGTCTCTGTCCTTTACCTCTCTATGGATTTACTCCTGCCGTTTTGTATTCTGACGTATTTAGAAATGCGTGGTGGCATGCAGGTATCTTGAGAGCACATAGTCCTCTCTTCCCACCCGGTCCCTTAATCCACCGCATGGTACACACCCCTTTGCGTGTGCGTGTGTGGCACACACATCCCCGCTCCCCGGCCGCTCGCCTCTCTTCCACACACAGATGCACAAGCACACGGACACTCCTTCGCACACGCTTGCTGATCCTCGGGCGGCCATCCAACCTGAACGTGCCTGCCCCTGCATATTCGGTGGCTGTTCCTGGGCTCTCCTGCTCCCATACCTGAGTACATACCACAATTGCCAAACTGGCAATATAGCAGTTCGCTCAGCAAAGCTGGTCATACACCAGAGGAAGGTTTAATTTGGAGAAGAAAAAGACCTTGCTTTACAGCTTGTGCTCTTCCTCTATCCCCACCCAGACCTTTCACGGAGAGGAAAAGATGGAAGGTGTTCTTCAGCACAGGCAGGAGTTTCCTTCCTAAAATAAAGACAGCTCTCCTCAATTTATTTTTTCGGGGAAGCCCCTGGTGTCCCGCCTTTATGGCAGCTAAAGAGGGAAATGTTGGATTTACAGGCTTGGGCGTGGAAGAAATCTCTTCACATTTGTGTCTAGGTGTGCCTTTATGTGTCTGTCTTCCCACCCCTGAAAGAGACAAATATGTTCACACACTCATACCTTGCGGATTATTCTTTCTTGTGAGTGCGATGCCAATGTGAAGTATCTCGACTGACTGTGCCCGCCCATGAGACATGTAGATGGCTTGGTGGTGTCAGTTCTGCCTACAGCTGATTGCAGCTCTGAATCTGTGCCCACAAAATATTCGTCTAAAATAGCGTGGCGTAACCAAAAGGCTGGGTCAAGCAATTTCTGGAAAAAATTGAGCTTAACCTTTATTGCTGGCGGCAAGAGATGCAGGCTGTAATACGCAGAGCTGGGTAGTTCCATAGGCGGCTAGAAATGCAAGTGTTGCATGCACCACATACTAGAACAGATGGACATTAGGGGGGTATGTGCTCAGTATTGGATTGCATGAGTGATTAAACAATAACCCGCGAGCAGGTTTCCCACTTGTGGGTGAGATGAGTCTCATTCATCACCAGCCATATCCGACGGCTTCCCTCCCGTTCTGTCCTCTCCTCCTCACCCCGGAGCTGGAGAGCCGGCGGCTGCAAAGGTTCAAACCTGCCACACCCAGCAAATCAAAGGAGGGAGGGGGGAAGAGGCAGTCTGCATTTCTTTCCCCTTCCACACGAGCGGCATGAATAAACAGGGCTCTACCTCTAAAGATGCAGTTTAATGCAATTGGAGTAGGAGAAAGCATTAGGGAACTGTTCGAGCAATGACAGCCAGCCCGGAGAGGTGTCTTGTCGTTCCAGGAACTGCAGAGGTGTGCAGGAAGGAGGCGATGGAGAACGAGAGAAAGATGCACACAGAGTTCAGGTTTTCTTGCCTCGGGATATTAAAATGTCTCGAACTCATTTAGAATAACTTAATTATGCCTCACAATCCAGGTGCAAGACGTGGTCTTACCTTTACCACCAAGGTGCAGAGAGGAAAAGGGGTATCTCAAAAGAAAGGTGTCCGTCCACGCCCCTCCTCCCTCCACTTGCCAGTGTGGTGTAAATCACCACAGACCATTGGCTTCAGGGCAGAGGCACTTCATCTGCACCTGGGGAGAGTCAAGCCAGTGCCTCTGCCTTTCTGAGAGACACCAAGCAGTTTCTGTGCTTTTTCCAGTAAACAATTGCTGCATGGGAGTTTAATTACTCCAAGTCCTTACTACGTCTCTTCCTGGGGTGATACCCCTGGGGTTTTTCCTGAGAAGGGTGTCTCCAGAGAAAAACCCCTCCCATCACCCTGTCCTCCTCCACTGCCTTTGCTGACTATTAAAGACATTGATTTCTCCTAGATCACATAATGTAACTGTTCTTAATGGCACAGACAAGCCCCCTCCTAGGGAATTAATTGCAGGCAGAGTTTCCAGGGGAAGGAGAGTGGTAATACTTAGTGGGAAAGAAGCCAGTCTGTTGATCCAAATTGCCTATTGCCACTTGCTCCTGACTGGGAGTCACACCAAAAACCTGTCAGGCAGTACCCACTGGTACATAGAGGCATCCTTGCTGAGAGGGCTGCATTGAATCTTATCTCTGCCTGTGCCAGGCTGGGTACACGTGTGCAGCCCAAGGAACCAACATGCATTGTCTGAGGGCTTGTTCTGGTCCAGCACTAAGGGTGTGTGAATGATCTCAGAGCTGCTCCTGCCTCAGGATAAGGAAATGGGCTGTATGTAGCTCCAAACTCTGCCCATAATATCTGAAGAGGTTGAGCACTGCTTGGGAATGGGGAATGAGAGGGACCTCTCCTTCAGTCAAGTGGCTTTGACTGACTAGAAGGAGAAAGTGCAAAGGGGTTTCACCTTAAGTACAGCCTCATTTCAGATTAGCAGTCATGTATTCTGTGATGCCATTCCAGGATCTAGTAGCCACCCTGCACAGAGACTGTATTTCCCTCTCCCTTTTTCACAGAAAGCAGGAATTCCCCAGTGTTGGCAGCTGTCAAGTTGCAAAGCCTTCTTGGGCTAGTGGGAAGGCAAACTGATCCTTTTGCTCATTGCAAGATGAAAGCGGGCTGATAGTTTTACGTGACGTAACTCAAGGATGTGAATACCTGCTTGGGTTTGCTGGCCTCGTTCTGTGAAGCACGTGCTCCCCTCAATGACTCTTGTCTGCTCCACGTGCGGAGGACATAGGCCATAAGTGTGCTCTGCCTAGTCTGTACTGAGCAGGCATGTATATGCTGAAGGGTCGGTGTATTAACAGGTAAAATAGCAGGCATATAGCCTGAGGGTTGCCTCTGCTTTTGGCTGAGGTAGTATGAAGCAAAAGTACTGAGTACATATGTCCTGAGACCTCTGCATGCTCCCAGTAGGCTGTCGGTGCATTACTGATGATGTTTGCTCACTTCATGTGTTGCCCATGCATCCTTCCCTCTGTACAAGTCTCCCCTTCTCCTGCACATAAATTACTTGCACCTCTTCAGTTGTTTACAGAGTACAACCTCTTCAGTTGTACATCCCCAGTACACAGGGAGGGCTTTATTTGGATTTGAGAATGAACAATAGCTCTGATGATAGTTCCAGGCTAAAGACAGCTGAAGATGGGAAACCTTTTGATGGCAGCTCTCTGTATTGATGCCCTTCAGAAGTCACTATGCAATTCACCTCTTTGCAGCGAGTCTGACAAGTCTCAGGGATAGATGTGGCAGCAGTCTTTACCTGGCTGTATCTGAGTTTTGAAGACCCAGCGTCCAGCTGTAAGGCAACAACCATAGTTCTACATAGGGGAACACTAGGCTGGTAAGAGGAGGTTGGTCATCCAGAAAGACCCAGTGGAAAGTGCACATGCATTGCTGGTGGAAATACCAGAATACTTTGCTGTGGGAATACCAGAACAGGTATCTGCGTGAAACACCTTTCAGAATTGAAAGTCCAAAGTCAAAGTCTGGAATCCATCCACATTCATTTAATCTATAATTCCAAGATCCTCCTGAGCACGCCAGGAGGTGACATGTAACCTCGGAGCTCTGATGGCCTCATGTGGAGAAGGTGTTTATATTTCCTTAGGGCTCTCTCTGTCACCTGCTGAGCGTGTGTGTAAAACTCCATGGCTTTTCATGGTTGCAAGCACCACAGGCCAGTAGTTAGTATACAGGAATTGGTTTCGGGAGAGCTGGTTTCTCTTCCTAGCAGTGCTATTAACCTGCTTTCTGATTTGATGTAAGCACAGTTTCTTTGCCTGTCATGGCATCTCTGCAAGATGCTTCTTTAGTTTGGAAACTAAATAATTAGTGGTGGAAAGAAAAGGATTCAGATGCCCTCAGGTGCGAGGTGCTTTAGACAGGCAAAGCATTGCTTTATCCATCCTCAGTCACTCCTGCAGTGCTGTGATATTTATTAGCCACTTGAGTTCCTTTAACACAAACCACTGATTTTCTTCCCAGACCCAGGTGTTATTGCTATGAACCAGAGCCTGAGAATAGGGCTACAACTTAACTTAGTTTTCTCCCTGCTATTCACCAGTGTGCTGGCTTCTCCTCTACTGTCATGATCCAGCCTATACCAGCCTACAATGTGTATGGGGTGGAGGAACAGTGTAATGAAAATAGTGATTTGTTTTTAATATAATAAAAGGAATTTGTGCTTTTGGAGTTACAATGATCCTTCTGCCTCCTCCTGTTATTCATTTTGTCTCCTCTCCCCATCTGTTCTGCTCCTTGGCTTCCTCCTGCTCCCTTGACCATGCAGTCCTCCTACTGCTGCTTCTCTCCTCCAGCTGGGTACCAGCCCTCCATTAGGCTGTACATCTTGGGGACTCCTGCTGGCACCATCAGCCACTGCCATCAGGGTCTTATTCCCTTCACCCTTCCTGGCACTGGTATTAGAAGGGAAGCTGGTAGGATGGAAGTCCTTTGTGCGTCCAGTTGCTTTTGCAGCTTCACCAGTTCTCCTCCACTTGGGCACCTGTCACAGCTACTGCAAATGAGCACCTGTAGACAGAGACAGCAAAGTGGTGCATCTTCACGTGACATATTGCTGTTAGCATTGGTAAAAAGTTGCCCACTCCCAGCAGATGGCTGGGGAGAGGTATGGCTACTATAGGAGCAATGCAAGCAGCACAAACTACTATCACTGTTCCTGCTTTCTTGATGGTTCATACTTCTTCTGGGCTTGTCCCTTGGCTACTAATGCCACGGTTGGGTGGCAGGCTGTGCTTCAGCTGTCTTGTTGGCCCAAGAGAGGATGTCCTGAGCCTGCATTCCTCCCACCAGATTTGCTTGGCTTTGATGCCTTGAAAGGGAAGCCAGGATGTACTTATATTCTTTTAAATTATAACTAATAAATGTCAGTCCCATTCATTACTCATCTTCTGAAGTTTCTTGAATTCCAGCCACAATCACAGTAATATCTCTATTTATAGAAAACCAGGACATCTCACAGTATTTAAACATTCTCTTTCTGTAAGAGCTGGTAGTTAGTAAAACTAATAGGCTCTAAAAAAATCCAACTAACTTGGTTTGAATGGCCCAAAAATTTAGGGGTGCAGAGGAGTGTGTTTGGGTCTGAACCTAGTTCTGAAGACAGTTTTATTCCATTCTTCTCATAATTGTCTAGGAGTGAAATTGTGGTTTCAGGAACTTCAGTATTTTTATGAATTTGGATGATTCTTAATAATTAGTGATATCCAGAATAATTTACCATTTTGATTACTCTTCTAATTATTGAGAGTATTGTCAAGCGGCATCCATTTCATCAAACTATTGAATGGAGTCTAATGCATTTATTTTATTAGTAGTATCCAACAACCTTTTAAATCTGCAGTGTCAAGTACTCAAGGGTGGGCAGATTGGGGCAGCGTGGTACCATGCTTTGCTGTTTTGCACGAGATGCCAGTCACTTGTGTGTCTGGTGTGCTTATGTTACGGTTATTTCAAGTTGAAACTGGCAGGATGTAAACTGCAATGGTTTTGAACTGACCATTCCTTCTTTTGTCTGCCTCCAGCTTTAGGAGTAAGGTATTCAGTGGTGGATTTGTAAATAATTTAAGAAAAATCCTCTAGATGTGGAAGGGTAGGCATAAAGTCACAAGCATCTCTTGCTCATTTGCTTACAGTAAAATTTGCAACTGGTTAATTTCATGCAAGAGTGAAGTCCACTGCTGGAAATACCTGCTGAGAAAATGTGAGGAGGGTATCACCAGCTCAACTGTGCCTGGGAAGCTTGGTGCAGCTGGGAGGTGGTACTGGAATAACAGGGAACTGGAGTAGTGGGAAACTGAGGTAAAGGCGCTTTTAGAAGCTGGACCAAAAGTATATCCTCAGCAGGGATGCTTCACTGTAGATTGGAGAGCTGCACTGAAATGATGCTTGTGTTCCTTGGAAGGGGAGCCCCTTTCATAGGGTCAAGATTTGAATTCTTAGCTGGTTATGCTGGAGTAGTTGGCTGGTAGCTTGCAAAGACCTGTATTGCACAGGCTGAGTTGGAATCTATCAGAGGCAGATTTGGAGACTTTGACCTATCAAAGATGAAACTCAGTGTTTTAACCCTTCCTGCTGTTTGCGTTTTCAGTGGAAGACCCAGAGGAACTTCATGCCCTACATAGAATTTTGAGGACAGACACCCGCAACAGAAAATTGATGTTTAATGTTGACTGTTAAAATTGTAGTCAAAAGCATGATGAAGATGCAAACAGTTCCACCTAAGGCACAGCCTTTCTGGCCAACAGCCTTTCCCTTGTATCCTAAGTTCCAGTCAGAATACCAGCTAGAAGAGATTAAATCTTAAGGAAGGGACAAATGGAGCAAGAAAGAAAGATCTTCCCCCAAAATAGCTGAAGAACTGAAGCCAATTGAAACCCCCATGAAGTAAACAGAAGATGGATAACTTCCAGAGTATAGTTAGCAAAGTTAATATGTGAATCAATATCTGAGGCTCCCTCTTAAATGACAAAACTAGATACGCAGCAAAAAGAGCCCTCCATTATGATGCCAGTGTGCAAGACTCGGTAGAAGACAGAAAAAATGATAAATTAGTAAAAAATGAGCCCTAATGGCTTATAGGAACTTTTAGCAAATCTTCCTTTAAAGTTCAGTTAATTCTTCCAAATGTTCTTTGTTTTCTTTCAGTCATATGATTCCACAATTCAGGAATAGATACCATAAAACAATGCCTTATCTCATAGAATTTCATTACATTTTAATTAGGGTGTGGCTGACAAGAGGAGTGTGAAATGTATCACAGTTTTTTACCTTTGTTCTGAACTGAGAAATAAGATATTGTAAATAGAGGTGTCTGTTGTACGCTGTAGAACTTCAGAGTTTCCTTCATTTCTAACTGTGGAGGTGCCTAAAGTCCTAAGATAATTACACTTCCACCTGTCAAGTCCCCTAAATATTTATATGCTGCTTACTGGCATGCTTAGATGATCCTTAGTTTTAGAAGCAGTAATCAACTCAGCACCTACTTAACAGCTAAGCGTCTGTGGGATCTACACATCAAGTCTTCTTCCAGTTGTTTTCCCCTGCACAGCCAAAACGGGTAAGTTTTTCAGAGCACAAGGGTCAACTGTCCACACAGAATGCATCCAAGCAGAAGGGAATGTACTCCCTTCTTTTTTATCTAGAAACATTTTGATTGAAGTATTCACCCAGAGATGTGGTGAATATACATACCATCTGCTTGAGTAGATCTGTACCCCCACCTCCCAGGAGAATGTGCTATTAGGCTATAGAATATACCGGGACCAGTGTTTCCTGGAGAAGCTGATCTATTTTGCACAGGCATATAAAATATTAATTGGACCAGAGCAAGAGAATGGAAGAACATTATCCTGACCCTCTACCTTAGTTTTTATGATACTTGTGGAGAGGAGGGAAGAGCTTTGGTTAAAGCTTTATCTCATACATTGTCAATAAAGCCAAAGCATTTTATGCTCAGTTTGCATGTTGATAGCTGAAATAATTAATAGGAGCCATAAAGGAGGAGGATCAGGATCTAGGAAAAGTGCAAGGATGTTCTGATGTAAGATGGTTGTTTCAAATCATCCTAGCTTATTTACAAAGCTGATGGAAGCAATCTCTGAATCACGAGCTTTGAATGCTTTGAAGACTCGTGAGGGCTGAATGGGGTGTCAGAAGGCTGAAAAAGAATGAGGAGAAGATAAGAAATTACAGACTACTCAATTTAACTTCATTCCTGGAAAAAAATGGTGGAAATAATCAAATAAAGATTATTAGGAGCCAGCACAGATCTGTCAAGAATAGATCATGTCAAACTAATTTAGCTTTCTTCTGTAACAAGCCTTGGGATACAGAGGAAGTAGTTGTCATACCTTGTCATTTGTAAGGATTTTGACATTATCTCACAGGCTTTTATCATAAATGAAGCAAAGAAACATGGTCCAAAGGAAAACATTACAGCAGCAATTCTCACTGATTTCCTATCCTTCCTAAAGGCTCTATTGAGCAGGTTGCACCGGCTTGAGCTGTGACCTGTTAGAGCTTTATGTTTTTATTAAATACGTTCTACTTAGTATTTTAATTTCAACGTGGATGACTATCTAGAGGAAGTGTTTTTTAAAATCTGCAGGTAGCATGAACCAGATATAGGCTGGTGGAAATTACTGGAATTCAAGACAAGCTTGTCAAACTAAGGACCTGGTTTGATCAGCATGAGAGCAAATGTAAATTGCTCTCCGTGAGAATGATTAATAAATTACAGCCAGCTGTCCATGGGAGCCAACAGGCCAGCAAACTGGCCTTAAGTACGGAAGACAAGGTGTCTAGAAGACCACAGGTTCAATGTTGGTCTAGAACATCATTGTTTTTATTCTTTTTATTACCTTTTTATTGTTAAAAAGGAAAACATCATCTTATCAGGTTGTGCAAATGGGAGTATAAGGTGTAAGACACATCTAATAAGCCTTCAGCTTTGATGAGCACATGTAAGTCTCAGCTAAAATGTCATGCCTTAGTCTTGTAATGCACTCTAAGACAGTGTGGTCCAGTGAGATATAGTGAAGGATGGGATAGGGAGAATTGCTGGAGGTCAATGGAAATAAAATTTGTGAGAAGATACTGAAATAATTAGGGTTGTTTAACCCAAAAGGAATAAGGCTGAGTGGGGTCAGAATGTTAGTCTGGTGAATGCAAGAAAATGGGAATAATCTGTTATTCCCATCAAGGGTGGATAAAACAAGAAGTAATGGTCTTTAATAGGCCATCAGAATGATTTAGACTAGACTTTAGGAAGAGTCCATGCACTGGAATAGATTGTCTAAGAAAACTATGGCAGCTCCAATCATTGAAGGGCTGGAGGAGGTACTTCTGGACCAGAGGATAGACTAAGTGATCTCCTGTGCGCTCTCAAAACTATTTTATATCATTAGTATCAAATATTCACTGAAGCAGGAACTGGACCCAATCTGTCCTCTCGCCGAAGAGTGCTTAACTAGTAGCCTACAAAGCTGTATTTACTTCTGTGCTCCGTCTCTGGCCTCAAGCTTACTTAATTCTTCCATGAAAAAAACCTAAGAGCTTAAGCAGGAAAAGCTAGGAGCAGGTTACTCTAAACAGTCTCCCTAGGAGGAAGGCAAGACTTGAGATCTTTTCAGGTAAAGTAGAGAGTTTATTCAACATCTCCCATAATTTAGGGAAGCAAGTCTCTCCACTAAGATACTAAATTGATACCTGTCTACAGCATGGTCGCAGAGAGGAACTGTAGTTGGGATCTCTTTCTGGGCAGAAGAGGCAACCAGAAGATGCCTCTCTGGTAACCAGAGCAAGATGCCTAATCCCAGACAACTTAAATGTTGCTCTGTCTTCAGCATTTACTATAGGCAGGGTCAAAAAGCATTTATTTGGTGTACTGTGATACTGAGGTTCCTAGTTTCCCCCATATTTTCTAGTGAACTCAAGACTTTGGTTTCTGCAAGGCGTCACCCCTTCTTTCTAGACTTAGCTCCCACATGCATCTTCTGAACACAGATGTCTGCTGGAACTCCACACTGAGGTTCCCTTTTCATCATCCTCAGGAGAGAATCATTACAAGGGATTTATCAGTTGGTGGCTTTTTCTACCTGCCTGACACGAATAGACTCAAAACGTTTATGTGGCAGTCACTCAGAAATTCCCAACCGGAGTGCTGTACCCCTTCTAGAACTCACCTTTAGTGCTTAATCCCCTCTGCTTCCATTATGATGTGTCTCTGCAGTTGTTGGGAATACTGAATAAAACATGCTGAGATATAATGTTCACATTCACTGGATATATTCTCATGCAGCAGAATAGCTACTGCTGCATGGGAATATAGAGGAACTAAAGCTAACCTGTGTGTGGTATCTTCCATTATCACGTGCTGAGTCCATAAAACCCTCAGGAAAATATCCTTTCTTTGGTTATTCCAAAGACTTTACACAACATAAGAGGGGAAACAAGACACCCTGCCTATAGTAAGGATTATCCAACTTTTGGGGGATGAGATCAATTGTAATAGTCAAAGACAATCTTTTCAACTCTATGAAATTTTGCTGAGCTTTCCCTCTTTGGATAAGAATTTTCTTGGTAGGAGTCTTCTTCAAATAAATACTGTGGTTTTTTAATTTGTTCTTTTGCTCTGTTGAGATTAGAGGAATAACGCTTTGAAAGTGTAAAGAGTTTTACAACCATTTTATAAGCAACAGTTGTGTCTTTATAATATAAGGAAAGAGAATGCCATTATGATTTCAAATTATGAAATTTACTATTTTTTTCTTTTTCAGTTTATGTTTTTTAAATACGAGATTAAACTCTTCTGTTAAGCATTCACTGAATTTTCCAAGTCAAACACTTAGAACATAGAGAATTAAAAAGCGTTGCCTATCCATCTTTAATTTTTCTTCTCTCACATATAGGCATAATGATGTGGTCCTTAATTGTAAGGTCAAATACTGGTATTTTTTTTGGAATGGATATACTTAGGGACTGAATGAGTTTTGCAATAAACGAAGGTGTTTTCTATAGGTCTCCTGTTTCATTTACTGCCAGTGATGAAGGTTATGTATTGAATTGGGCAGGGGGCTGTTCAAAAACAGAATAATAGTCTCATGTTTTGGCAATTGAATGCTGCCCTGAAGAATTAGGCTTTTTTCTGCCTTTTGCCATGAGTTCCTATGTGATATGAAAAAGCCCTATAAATGAGGTTTTTCCATGGGTGGCCACTAATTGGTGTGTTCTCATTTCCTGGGTTCTCAGTCTGAGACACCTGGGGTCTGACTTGCAGAAGTGCAGAGCTGGTATTGTATGGAGTTCTGCTCCCAACAAGCACAAAGATGGGGAAGTGCTAATCGAAAGAATCACAAATTAGGGTCCCAAAATCAGTGGGTGCTCTGGTCATTTTGACCTTACCCTCATTATGTCTGATTTCACTGTCTGTAAAATAGAGATAACAACCCCACCAACCTCCCTGGGAGAACATCCATTAACGCTCATGAAGCACTGGGATATTATGGCAAAATAGCAACACAGAGGAAGACCATGAGGAAATTAGTATTCTGCATTCAGGGATGAGTTTGAATGATGTGTGGCAAATAAGGCACTTTGCCATGCCTAAAATGAGGGTAACTGGAAAATACTGAATTACTACCCATGCAGTGGGCTCTCTTTATCCTTTATAGGAGCTGGGGTGGGAGAGACTTGCAAGAAAAAAAAAAAAGATTTTATATAGACTATTAGAAGGCATATGCACAAAGGAGTCAAAGTGAGGTTTCAGAGGTAGTCTCCATTTTACATTTTCTGGTTCAGCCTTTACCATTTTCCCAGAAAGATTCTTGTAGGATAGGCTTTTTATGTAGTACATGAGTCATACTACTTCGTACTTGTGCCTGTGAATGATGACTTGCAAAATAATTGGGAAAAACTGGGCCAAATATGTTATCACTGAAACTAGTACTACACTTTTGACTGACATCAGGAGATGTCAGCTTAGATCCTTAACAAATCAAGCCTAGAACACTCTTGTTACTACTTCCTTTGTATATTAGGAAACTGAGGCATAGAAGAATGCGGAATTACCTGCTGAAGTCATTCTGTCTGTTTATATACAACCAACAGGTTTTAAACTAGTATTCGCATACCTTGCATGAATTAATCTAGAAATGACAGAAAATGTATGGGTTTGTTCCTCTTTTTTCCCTCCCTTCTCCTCACCTGCAAGAAGTAGCTTGAGTAACGGCAAATTATTTGTTTGATTTTTTTTTGCCAGTCGCTTTATATTTGTGTCTGTTGGAGTGGGGCATATATCTGCCGACAGATGGGAGGATCTACTAAGGAAAGCTTGAGCTGGAGAGTTGAGGAAGCAAACTGTGGTATCATGGATCTTATGTCCTGACCTTGGTGCTGTTCTCATGAAGTTCAGGCTCTTGGTTGCTACCCTGGAGGATCTTCAGTTGAGGAGGTTGCACTCGCACCAGGAGAGGCGGTTTGCCTGGAACATAAGCTCCAGACCAGGATGGGCTTAGGAAAGTGATCAGAGCCTTCAAACTGGGTTTAACAGGGAGCTGAAGAAGAGGCCATAATACAGTGATACAGTGTCACAAACTTTTATTAATGAGAGCCTGCCTGGGTTTTCTCCCTATTCTGAATATGCTGTTGTTGTGGAGACTGTGAATAGCTGTTTTGGCTTCTTCAAACCCCTGGTGCATAAGATGGGACACAATTTTCTGGCCAGGCATAGGTGGGAATTTTTCCCACCATTGCCACATCCACTGGCTGCTAATGAACTGGTATGTTACCTACTGTGCCTCTGTGTCCAGAGGATTGTCCAGAATTATCTCCAGAAGAAAGTTCACTTCTCCCAAAGGGGCACAAAGCAGCCTAACACGCTTAAGGGAGGGTTTTTCTTGGCAGAGACTGAAGTGGAAATACTGAAATCCCAGTACAGAAATTCAGAAGTCTTGGAAAAAAAGCAATTCATCATCACTCTGTAAGAGTTGTGCCTATGTCTGTTGTCCTGAGACGTGCCAGAATGGCACTGTAAACATGCCAAATCTAATCACTGATTATGGCTTGAAGTCTGTACCTTATGAGGATACCCTGTTACCTATTTTGAGGACCTTCTGCTGGGATTGCCTTCCATGGAAGCTTAAGAGACCCTTCTACTCCTCTGGAGTTGAACCTCTGGCTGTCAGGACTGATGCAGAGTTGATGGTCAAGGCGGAATAACCCAGAGAGATACTTCTTGAGTGTAGGTGGCGAAAAGAGAAGCTCCTGGCAGGTCTGGAGGAAGGCCAGTGTCATTCTGCCAGTTCAGAATAGAATTGGAGAGGCTGTCTGCGTAGGGAAGAAAAGTTGCAAAGTAAATGTGCGGTTGTGTCTTTGGGCCAAACCTGATGCATGTTTGCCAAGAAGGTAGTGGAAATGTAGGTCTTGTGTTAGCATTTGTGAGGTGGTGGAATTTTGTCATCTCTACCACTCCCAATAAGATGGGGTTTCATCCTACTGCTGGGGCAACCTCCGCTCCTGGCTTTGTCACAGAAGTGTAGACTGCCACAGCACAGAAATTAAGGGGGAGATTGAAAAGGCACTGGACTGAGCCTGGAGATAATTTTGTTGGAAACATCTGCAATTGTGTAGCTCCACTGGCTTCTTCTCCCCATAGAAGGAGCAGCATTGACCACAGTAGATAATACTGTGACTTGTAAGCACCCACTCCAGATCTGAAGGGAACTTGCCAAGCTAAGGTCAGCCTTCCCATCTCTCAAAGTGCAGTAAGTGGCCCCACTGGCATGACTTACTTTCTTCTCTTTCCCGAGTAGAGAGCAAATTGTGCTCCTCTTTGCTTTGCCTCCTTATATCCAGCCCCATTCTGTTCCATCTTTTACATAGGATGCATTTCATCTCAGCTTCACACAGTATGGTATCATTGATGCTGATATCCCCAACCTGTAATTTTTCAACTTCTCTTTTGGGTACTTGCCTCTAAGCTTTTCCTGCTGTGGGGTGCAGCAGACAACAGAGTATGCCAGGTGCCTCTGAGGGGCATGATACAGAGTGATTCTGCTGTTTGGAAATTTGTTTGTGAAAGCTCTGAGCAGCACAGAAATGCCCAGAGAAGCTAATCAGAATTGGAGATGGGCAGTTTTTAAAAACCACAAGTTTCAAGTATTGTGGTATAAACAGAAGGTCAGTTTGCTGCCAGTAGCAGTGAAATAATACTCAGGAAAATGCTGAACAGGATTTCTGTCATTCCTTTGCTCCAGTTTTATCAACGCCCTGTGCTTCTGCCCTGCAGCACCTCTGCTATTCCAGCTCTGATGTTGCAGGGTAGCCATTGAGTTGCTGAAAACTAGGCAAGGATGTAACTGATCCTTTGAAGAAAGTAATTCTCAGTAGCTTTTTGTACATATTAAATGATTAAATCTTTAGGGGGCTTTTCCCTGATGCAGTAATTGTGCACTCATTAAATTGCCAGATAAGACTTACTTTCTATTAATCTATTTTTTGTGAAGAAAAACGTTCCATTTTCCATGGATAATGATTATCCTGCCTCATCTAATTCAAGGATGGCCAATTTGGTTGAAGTCTGACTGCACGTTCCGTGATTACTGACAGCACACTGCTGATGGTAGGACTACTTTTTTATTAGTATCTTCATGTGGGAGGAAGCTCTCAGCATCTTCTGAGGCCAACAGCTCCCTAAAAGCTCCAGGACTGATCTCGGCCCAAAGCCTCACCCCCTCTCACACTGGGTGCTGGGGCCCAGGAGAGCCATTGCTGTTTTCTGCCTGGGGGCTAATTGTTGAAAAATCCCTCACCTTGCATAAGGTACTGGGTAGGTGTTTAACACCTCTTGGGCACTGGAAGGTATGGCTTTTTAAGAGGCTTATGAGGCCAAGAGTTTTGAGCTCCCATGATTTAGGCAATTGCATTTTTGAAGGTGAAATCTGGGTAAAAGTTGAATTGTCCTGCATTGCTAGAAGAAATGGATTTAGGCTTCAGCTTATAAGCTAGTGTACGTGTGAAAAAAGACCACAGAGAAACAAAGCTAGAAGAAAGTTATTAAGGCTGCCAAGCCAAGTAGTAAAAAATTAGCCAATATTGGAAGTGCAGTTGCCTGTGCAAGCTCAGCACGATCTTCTATGTCATTGTATTTCAGTACACTTCTAATAACAGCAACACATCTTATTTTTCTTTCCAGGGATTTCTATGGCATTCAGGTCACAGAATGGACAGTGCTCACTTAATGAGCAGTCATTCAATATTGTTCTCTCATAATAAGTCAGCGTGTGACCCCACAGCTTTGCTCAATAAATACTATTCAAACTCTGCTCTGAAATCAGAAATATTAATTTTCTCCTGGGCTGTCTTGTCATTCTAAGCACATCCCTAACAATACTTAGTAAATCTTTGCAATGCCCATGTGAGATAACTGAGTATTTTTACTGTATTTTTGCAGATGGACAATTGAGGGACAAAGAGAGAGTTTGGTCAGCAGGACTCCCTAATTTTATGTGCTGAATTTCAGAAACAGAAGACCCGGCTTTTATTAGTATTTTTTATTTAGAATTACACATATCTGAAAACATCTCCCATTACTGCCAGCTCTAAGTCAGACGCAAGGTCTATGAAGCCAGATACTCAGAGATGCAGAACATGCCACTAGGAATCACCCCATGAAAAGTGTGGGCCAGGGTAACAGCGGAATTGGGCAGCAGAGGTAGGGCAGTGCTGTGAGACAGCTGTCTGTCAACTGCTCTAACCCTGAGATCTCCTTTGCCAAGCCTGTGCCTCCCGCATTTTAACTTTCCAGCTTCCAACTGCAAAAAATAGGACCAAGATTTTTGTGTAATCCCTTTATACCCCTGAGTTTCCTAAGCTTCAAATATCCAGACTTCCTACTAAGGCTTTAAGTCTTTAAGCTCCTTTGTCTTACTTTGCAATCTTTCAGCAGATATTTACATGCCTAGTTCCAAACAGCAGCAGGGTGGTATCAGGTAATTTAGAGAAGTGTCTTAACAAATAAGATTTATATAGGCAGGAGCCTAGCAGGATTTTCAAAAAGGCTTGGTGCCTAATTCGCACTGGTTTCAATAGGATTAAGGCAAGTAGGCATTTGTCAAGATCCCACCATTAGTTTCTTAAAACCTGGTTCTTTAATTCTTCTTTCAATTGAGTTTATGCTGACCCACTAGAGCTAAAGCATAGGAATGTATACTAAAAAGTTAATAATTCATGAATGTTTGTAAAGTGCTGTAAGAGTACAATCTGGAAAGCAGGCATATCAGGGGGATGTGTTATATTTTCTTCAGGCTTCAAAATAATTGGTTCTGCAACCAAAGCAAAGTACAGGTGGAAACTTTTTTCCTTGAGATCAAAATGTTAGTTACCTGAAAGCCCCAAGAGGTGCTCCAATTCTACACTGAGTACTCTTAGATATACTAAGGGTTAGACAGATCCCAAACCTTTGAGTTAGTGACTGGTTTGAAAGAGTACAGAAAGCATTTGTGCATTCTTTCTTGAAGGGATCAAATGACTTGTTGAATTTAATCTGTTTGAAAATATTCTCTATCTAGGCTTCATTTCTGTTTTCATTTCAGCAAGGTTCAGTGAATTGGTTATGCAAACTGACTTCAGGCTGTGGTTGAATTTGTGAATTTGTGCTTGCAAATTACTCACTTACTCCACTATATTTATATATGTGTGTGTGTTTGTGACATGCAGTTTGTGAGAGCTATACAACATGATTTTCTCTTTCTGACTGGGAAGGAGAAAAAAGAAAGTTACTGGGGAGGAGGAAAAAAAAAGTAAAAGTGAAAGAAAAAGCCACACTCTTGGCCTAAAACTTTAGATAATCATTCACTATAATGTAATTTGCATGATTTGTGTCTGTCTTAACAGATGAGGCACCAGTTCATCTGAAGAGTAGAGTACAACTAATGACATAACCTGGCCACATAATGTACACATTCACATACCATAATCTTTGCCTCGTTTGAGTAGATCTGCAATTTGCCTAACTCCAGTGATGTGTCTCATGAAGGACTTAGTATTGTTATTGTTATTTTTAATGATCAATAAATCAGACTGGCAAGAACCAGCCTTGTTCTGTGACTTACTGAAGAATCAGGAATTGTGTCTTTCAAACAAAAAAAAGGCTCTATATTTTAGGTGTGCTAGGAGAAAGGAAGCTGATTTCTATCATATATGAATTGTTTTTCCTCTGTAAACCTGTGTGCTGCCTGTGCCCTTTCTTGTGTTCAGCACACTCCCATTGTCTTAACTCCTGTTGCTTGTTCCATTGCTCCCTTTCCTGGCACCACAAGGGAGATGCCAAAAATGTGGAAATAGTAATAGCTGTCATCATTGTAGATCCTCAGTCTCATCATTATAAGTCCTGCATTTGGCTCTTCACAGTGGGCACCTCTTCCTTCACCTGGAAGCTCACACGTAGTACAGTAAGAGCCTGGATGGAAACTCTTGGAAAACCTCCGAAAAGTGTTTGATATCCTTCCACTCCATCTTACTTGACCTAGCGTGCTCCAGCTACCTAATGTCTTGAAATCTTCAGAAAACTCCTAAATGTACCGAATAGTGTTTTGGAGTGGCTGACAGAAAATGGAGCAGTCAGATTCAGGATTGTGTTTAACAATCTGCGTGGATTGCTATCTCTCTATAGAACACTCGGCCATTCATAAGTTCCTCTGGGCTTTTTTTTTTTTACCTCTTTTTCTTCCCTAAGTGTTGAGCTATTTTCAGCACCATCGATGTTCATGGCTGCAGCTTTTCTTACTGCCTTTGGGAGTCTGATCCATACATTGATTTATTTTTAGCTATATTGCTAATTATTATTTTTGTGAGTATAGTGTTTCATTATTCATTAAAGCTGGAGAGGCATTTTAGTAATTTCTCAGTTGAACAAATATCAATTCAGTAACCAAGTAAGATCTCCAAGTGGGACTAAAGAGGGCTAGGTAGAGTGATCTGGCAAAGAAGGATGCTATGAGAGGTGAGACCTATTATGATACCTATGAAGGAATCTTACTAAGAAAGGAGAAAGAAGCTATTCTCAACATGAGCAGGGCACAGGGGACTGGCTGAAACTCTGGAACTCTTCAGTTTACCAGAAGAGTAAACTGCCAGAGAAAGCCAGAGAATCATCTTTGGGGTTAATGTCCAAAGACTGGTAAAAAACATTGCTCTTGCAGGTTGGGCTAAAAATGAAGAAAATCAGCCCTGCTGCAGAGAGCCTGGAGGACACTAGAGATTTCTAATTATTTCATCTTTGATGTGTGAGAATGCTATGCAGTTGACCTGGCCTTACTAAGAAAAGAGGAAACACTGCACTTTTTCTGGTGTCAGATCATCTGTGCATACCTCCCCGTGCTTTCTGTCTGGTTTGCACAGGATCCCGAGGGAAGAAAGCTCCTGTTTTATAAACTCACAAGTCCTTCTCAGAATAAAAACTCTTTCTGTATCACAGCAGAGCAGAAAGAAGTGGAAGGAGCTTTGTGCACCATGCCCAACCATCCCCTCATCCTTGCCAGAGGTCCCTTTTCACTCAACTTCTCTGCCAGGGTGGCTGCTGAGCAAAACCTTCCATAGCGAGGGCTCCAGGGATGCCTGGATGTACAGTATGGTTGTGCTACACATTCAACAGATACAGAGTGATCAAGCTGCGTGCCTGGGCAAAACACATTACAATGCACAGTGCTTTGAGGCTACTGCCATGCTTCCCGAGTGAAGAATGGAAAAAAGCCAGAAGACTTTAGGACCAAGATGTTTAAAGCTTATTGAAGCTCTTTTATAATAACAGCTTAAAGGTGGGAAGCCCAGGGACTGAAAAAATGGAAAGAAAGAACAGTTCTTCTACAGCAGGAAGCTTAGGAGAAGCTCTGGGGGGACTACTTAAATGTAGCAGTGATATACTAGCCCTCATAAGTGGCAAATCCAAACAATTGTGCCTTTTTTTCCTAGCACATCTATTCAACATGTTCCTTTTGGCTGGAGGTCTTTGTAACACTAACTTAACAGTGTCCACAAAGGGTCTATCGCAGCATGCACTGCAGGCTTGCCTCCCCCTTCCCCCTTTTTCAATAGGGCTGTATACAGCTGAGGAGAAAAGTAGGAAACAAAATGGCTTGAAGCCACATGTGCGTTTCCCATAGCTCAGTGCCAGTCCCTAGAATAAGTGATTAAGCCCTGAGGCTGCTGGGTCTCGTGTTCAGCTGCCTATGGCCCCGAAGGATCTTTCCAATCAAAGCCATGTCTGTGCTGTGGTGACAGCCCTACCTGAAGGATGGGAGAGGGGTATGGCACAACATTTATGCCTTCAGTGCTGTGCCACTCAGGAGTGACAGCTGCAATCACAGGCTGGATCCATCAGTTTTAAGGAACTTGGAAAGCACTGAAGTTCCACAGACTGTGCATGGTTTCAGGCAGGCAGGTTTCACCCAGGTTCTTGGGTGAAAGAAACTGTGTCAGATATGGGGTCAATGGAGACCATTTCAGGTACTGACAGACACTTATGCATCCTTTCAGGATGTTCTCATCCTGAAGTGACAATAAGGAATAGATAAAAGCACAGCCTAAGTATTGCACAATGCTTTACACCTTGCTACATCACCATGTGTTTGAGGATCTTGCAAGACTATAAATACTAATTCAATTAAGTTCAGAGTCCTTCTGGAATATAACATTGTCTCCTCTTACAAGTTGTTTGGAGCAGAAGACCACAGAAACCTTGTAAAAGTTCCCCCTAGTGAAAATGTGATTGAAATCGATGAAATTCCACTCCGCTTTCACCATCCAACTGCGCCATTGCATTTGGCACAGAACTTCCAACAAGATCTTGGAACAACTGTTTGTTAATAAGCTGTACAAATTTCAGGAGGAATAGAGATGATCTAGGTCTTCTCACTCTTTGCTGTAAGTCAGCGGTGTCTAAGAGCTTGTAGTGGGACCAGTGACCCATCTCCTATATTTGATATCTTAAGAGTAGGTTTATTCTTAAGAGAACAGGTCTTCCTGTTCTCACCTGAGCTAGTGACAAAGGAGGAAGGAGATACAGGATCGCTCTCCTTTCTCTGGTTGTACTTTAAACACATAAAAGGAACAAGAAAAAAAAAAGTATAGGCCAAAAGTGATTTCACAGAAGGTTTCTGTAAGGTTAGTGGGTCAGGCAAGCCCACGGAGCAAGAAGCAGAGCCAGCAGAGCCAGCAGAGCCAATCCTGGCTGGCAAGGAGAGGCCATGCCACCGAGACCCGTTGAACCCAACAGAACCAGAAGCTAAGAAAAAGCCAACCACCCCAGTGAGGAGATGGAGCCTATACCAATAGGTAGAAGACTTTGCTATGGATTCCTGCTCTTTGGGAATACAAAGATGCTGATACAAACAGTTCAGCTGTGCAGTGTGGATGTTGGATTGGTCTATCTGGAACAAAAGCTGAGGAGGTTATGAGAGAGGATATCTTAGGTGGAGCTGTTTTAGAGCCAGTTTATCGAATTAGGTAGACCTGCAACTCTGGTTGCTTGTGTTTTTCTGGGGGCAGTTCTGGTGGTTTGAAAGATTGTACTCTGCTCTTTGGGGAATGGCAAAGCTGTTGGTTAAAGGTGGTGCTGTGGTTAGGCTCATTTTCAGATTAGAAACACCAAAGGCATAAATCTGACCGTGAGGATAATGAACAGTAAGAAGGGCAATACTGACTGGCCTTGCTAGATTCTGATCAAGAATTCTGGTTGCAACTTTGAGTTCACCCTGTCATTTCAGGTGAGATACATACCCCTGTCCCTGCTGAAAGTTCAACTGCAGTATGTGGCTGTGGACACAGGTAGTATTTCACCCCAGCAGTAGCTGCAGTTTGGAAGGAGAGAGAGATCTTTTCTTCTTTGTGCATCTGCTAGGTGTAGAACAATGGGGAGTGAAAGATCCTGTAGAAACATCCCTCTCCAGATGCTCTGTGGAGCAGAAGTTTATTGTAGAGCAGTGTGGGAAGACAGAGGAGGCTGGTGCACAGCCAAAGAATTTCAGAGAATCACAAAATGATATGAGTTTGGAAGGGACCTCTGGAGATCATCTAGTCCAACCCCCCTGCCAAAGCAGGTCCACCTAAAGCAGGTTGCACAGGAACGTGTCCTGGCACATGCTGAATGTCTCCAGAGAAGAAGACTCCACCATCTCTCTGAGCAGCCTATTCCAGTGCTCTGCCACCCTCAAAGTAAAGAAGTTCCTCCTCGTGTTTAGGTGGAACTTCTTATATTCAAGTTAGTGCCCGTTTCCTTTTGTCCTGTCCCTGGGCACCACTGAAAAAAGACTGGCTCCATCCTCTTGACACCCTCCCTTTAAGTATTTATAAGCATTGATAAGATCCTTCCTCAGCCTTCTCTTCTCTAGACTAGAAAGACCCAACTCCCTCAGCCTCTCCTTGTACGAGAGATGCTCCAGGCTCCTAATCATCTTTGTAGCCCTCTGCTGTACCCTCTTCAGCAGTTGCCTATTCTTCTTGAACAGATGGGCCTCATTGAAGCCTTAGTTGTCATGAGCATGACTGATGGGATGGTCTTTGATAATTGCAGAGGATATTCAAGAGAGCACCTTGCCTTCCCTGCAACACCACAGCAAAAGCTTAGATTTCAACGGTAGGGTAAGCATCACCCTTTATATTTTAGAAGTAAAGTGACCCAGAGCTACAAGCAAAGGACTGAAAAACCTTAATTTCCCACCTGGATTTCCTGTCACATCTCCCTGCTGCTTGGGAGAAGCTGCTCCATTTCACTTAGCCCCTCCACTGTGCAGGATTGGGAAGAAGCAGCAAAGGCTCAGCTTGGAGCTGGCACACATTAACTCACCCATGTCCAAATCAGCCTGCTTGCTGACAGGGCCAGCTCTCCAGCAGGGCACTGTAGGCAGGCTAATGCAGAGTCCTCAGGACCTCTGCTAGCCCAGTGCTCATGGAAATGACAGCCAGGGTTGCACAGGAAGGTGGCATGGGCCAGAGGGAGCACTGCCAACACCTCTTTCAGCTGTGGCACAGTCAGTCATGCAGATCTGCTCCAAGAGACCCTGATCGTCTGTTTAGCTGGCTGTTTTTTTCTTGGCATTTCCCGCTGTCACGCCCTTCAGATGTGGATCAGTGATTTTTTCTTTCTCTCTCCTGCATTCTCCCTTCCTCTGTATCATGTCTCTGTCACTGAGCCTCTTATTTATTTGCATCTCTTCCATTCAGTGCCTTGGCTTTGAACAACTCTTACCTCTCTCTACACCTTTTCTTTTCTCCTCTCCATTTGGTTCCTTTGTTCTTCCCTCTCCTTTGCTCTCATTCCTTTCCTTCTCTGCCTCGAGCCCTGTCTTCTCCTCTCCCCTAGCCTTCCACCTTACCAGACCAACTCCTTGCAAGTGTCCCTTCTACCCACTCTGGGTTTTAGCCCCACGCCTCCCCTTCCCTGCCCACCCCTGCAGAGACAAAACCTGGGACTTTGCAGAGGGAAAGGGTGCTGCTGCAGTAGCAAAGCTCACCCTCTAAGCATCTTCCCAAGCCACTGGGAATTAGTCTGTGCCTTGCTTTCCCTAATTGCTAGGGATGTTTGTTTGACTTTAATGAACTTGCAAATGCTTTCTCAGAAGATAATTGCCCCCATTTCCAGTTACATAAACTAAAATAATCATAATAATAGAACAAATACAGCCCTGAGCTTACATCAAGTAGGGAGGGAGCTACTTGATACTTAGCTCTCTCTCATCACTAGGTTGAGAGATTTCATGTTGTCGTCAGTCACTGCCAGAAGGGGGTACCTGAAGAGGTTAAAGGTTAACAGGCAGGTTAAAAGGAGGTTCAGAGACTGGATGGACTTGGAGCTTGAGCCTTTCATTGTTATTCTGCTGTCTGCAAAACGCCTGGGCAAGCCAGCAAGAAGCACAATTGGGTGCTGAGATAGTGACAGGGCCACAGTCTAGTTGCCCACAGGCTGATGTCCCCAGCATGAAATTCCTCACAATTTCTAGGTGCAACCAGAAAAAGTCAAGGTAACCTCAGACACCATCAGTGGAAGAACTTTTAGTATTCCTGCCTGCAGTTTACTCAGGTTGAGGAGAAGTAGGGATATTTCCCATCACCAGAGCTGGGTGCAGCCCTGTGTTCCCATGGAGGGAATGGGGTAGGAGCTGCAGGACTTAAGCTGCTGCTTCTTGTGGAAATGGCTCTAGAGACCTTGCGTAACCCTGGACTCTAGGGAGGCTCAGCAGCTGCCTGCACCAGATCTCAGGGAAACAAGTCTGAGCTATAAATTAGCCTCTGGCCCTCATCTGCAGCTAGAACAGAAGGAGATGTGTCCAGCCCTCATGGGGGCAGGCACTCTGAGCCACCAGACGTTAAGAACAATTCCCTGAAATTATTTTGTGGAGTCCAAAACTAATCAAGTAAGAAAACAAGAGAGTGAAAGAGAAAAGGCAGGGAGGGACAGAGAGATAGATAATCAGGGTTTCATTACCTGCTCATGGTCAGTGCACCATGGGATTCAGAGTCTGAAGTATGACTTTAAAATAAGTCACGTAGCAGCAACCATCTTAGCCCGAACTGCCCCAAACAGGACCACACAAACCACATAGTTTGAGCCTGGATGAAATTTCTTTAGTCCGGTGACATTAAAGCCTGCTTTTCTGTCTAAGCCCGTCTGCAGCAGAAACCATTCTTTGAATGGACTTTTCTAATCAAAGCCGAGTTCAAGGGAAATTTTTCACACTATCTTTTTGATGAATTTCTTCAACATAGTCTATTTTGGGAGAGGATTTACACAGTCAAACTTGGATACCTTCCTGCTTCCTCTCCAGGCTCTGGTCCCTCGATCTGAATGCCTGCTGGCTGGCTCCTTCTGTGTTTCCCTCCAGAAAGGAGACTATGCACAACTGACAAGGCAGTATATGCCAGGATCTAACCTGAAGCAAGAGTATAGATGTGTGCCCTCAAGTGCTCTCACACACTTAGGCTGTACCCCAGGATATACACATGCCCTTAACATTAGCTATAAAAGCTTCATTTGGCGAGCTACAACCTAGTCCTGTCTCTGAGACTGGGTGCTTTGAATTGAAATGTGAGTGAATGCATCCTGTGCCCCACAACCACTGAAGTACTGCACAGAGCCCAGATCAGATGCACAGCAAGTGCTTTTTCCCAATGATATCCACAAGCCACCAGAAAAGCCTCCAGAGACCATGAGTCCTGAATATCAGCCATTTTACATAAGCTTCAGGGGCAAAGCTCTTATTTCTTTTACTCAGCCTCCAAAAGCAGCATAGGCAGTACCGAGTGCCTTTCTCCATTGAAACACTGGAGGTATAGGAGCTTCAAGGTGGTAGTTGGCACCATGGTTGACCACCATCTTAACAGAAGCAAGGTGATAGAATCAGAAAAAAAAGGTGAGGAGAGTATAATGGATTTATAGAGAAGGCACACTGGAAATATCTAAATAGGTCTAGCTTAAATTAAATTAATTTTTCTGCTTCTCAGTCACTGTACACAAGTGCATAACATACATCCATCTGCCTGACCATAATTAGCTTATCCCATTCCAGGAACCTTAAAATAGAGGGGGAAATTTCCAACATGTGAGAGGATCTTATAGAGGAAAGTACGAAGACTCCATTGTTAGAGGATTTGAAACTGGAGAGCTGAAACCCTGCTAGTTATACCCTGGGGAACCATACTGCATAAGTCTTCAGAGAGATGAATTAACCTTTTCTCTCTCAAGGGTGTTTTACCCACTATCACCATAGTTATCCTGGGAAAAAAAGGAACTCTGTTTGTTTCCTCGCCTTGCAGACAGGTTGTGCTGAGAGATGTCATCCTCTAGCCAGGTGTCTTCACACCATTTAACTGGGTTAAAAAAAGCTGTTCTCTGTGCTAAATTGCTTCTTCACTTCACAAGGCGTGAAAACCTTTTCTCTCTCTCATGTGTCCATGCTACACTCCTTCTGGGAAGACAGCTGGTCTTTTTTTTAATGCATTCTGCTCCTTAAATGCTGTCTCTGAGACAAATCAGGTCATGTAGAGCCAGGCCCACAAAAGCATTGAGGTAACTCAGGCCTGTGGAATCAGTGGAAGTCAGGTGCCTAAATTTCTTTGTGAGTCTGGGCCTAAGTGACCTTGAATAACATCAGTAGGAACATATATGTCATGTTCTAGTCAAGATTGGAGCATGGGCTGAGGTGTGTCTTAACCCCACAAGTACCACAGTCAATTAGCTGGTTCAGATGACTTCACCTAGCTAACTGAAGGGAAGATTTCCACGTGTAGCTTAGTGCAGGTGTCATAAGAAAGGAGTGACTTAGGGTCCCTATATTTTTGCATGACGAATGTGGGTTGGTTTGGGTTTTTTTTTCCTTAATAATCAAGTGCCCTATTTCCCTTGGATTGTGAATTGAGTTACTGAGAACTGTCACTGGTCCTACTTACATCCAGGCTCTGGCTAGTATTGATGGCTTCTCTGGTGAAAGCTGTGTAAAACCTAAATCTGAATTACTTGCACACGGGTTTCAGAACTCCAGGAAACTGCAATGTAAATCAAAGGCTCTGGGATTTGGTGTCACATTAAAGAGGAGCTCCTATCTAAGGATGGAAAGGAGCTGGTGATGATTGACAGTATAGCAGCTTGAACCTAGATGAATATTAAGAAGGCTGACACATGCTATGTATTGATGAGCAAAGAAACCCCAGGAAAGGGAAGGTTACAAAGGGCAAAGGAGACTCTATTATATGGAAAGACCTTTTCATCGAACAGTAAGTTCTTTTAAAATTTTCTTTCTTGATCCCAGCATCCAAAAAACAAAACCATGTGATCATTTTTCCAAGGCCAGGCAATGAAGTACACCACAAGAGACAAGTGGAAAAACAGCAAGCCACAACCAAAGCACTTAGTCCCCTCCTTTCTTGCTCTTTGCCTGTTTGAGGCTGCAAACACATGGAACATCTAGTCTAGTTTCTCCATTTCACCTTCCTTGCTGTACCCCCGTAGCACATGGGACATTTAGAAGGGCCTGGAGGTTATAGTAACACTTCCTTCATTCTTTGCCATATTTTGATCCCCCTGTAAGCTGTGTGTTTTGGAGATGGAAGGTGGAACGGGGGCCAGAGATTAGAAATCTTGGAGTCATGGCTCTATGCAGTTTCCATATTCTTGATGCCTAACAACTAACCTCCTCCCTACATGTGTCTTAAACATCCATTTCTCATCTACTCTCTCAGCTATGTGACAACAAGGAAAGTCTCACTTAAAGGAACAGTCTGCCTGGGAAGGGATGTCCTAGAAACCTGGAGGTGTGTCAGACAAGCAGATGGAGATGGTGAGAGGATCACCTCTCTAGGCGTGGATGTTGTATGCCATGTAGGTAGAGACATAAAAGCTTAACAGTGTGTTTTATAAAGGTAAAGCTTTGCTCATGGGCTTCAGTGGGTATCTGGGGATGGTCCAAATAAAAAATTGGACACGTTGTGTATGTCCTCTTATACATCCATATAGCTGTGTTTCCACCAGCCTTAGTGATTTCAAGTCCTTCTGCCATTGATGGATCTATGATTTGTTTCACTCTAAATGAAACAGAGGGCATTTGCTCTGTGTAAAATAACAACATATTGCATGCACACTTAAAATATCATATGTCAATGAGTTTCCTTTACACATAAACATGTAGATGAAGCGGTGGTGTGATGGAATACTAATATATGAAACCTATCCTTACCAGACATGATTTCTGGTTGAGAGCTCTGGATTCTGTACAAACACTAGTAATAATAGTTTATTCCAGAAGCCACAATACTATAGCCAAGATGTCATACACACATGACAGATAGATAAGACAGATAGATTTCTTGTTTTCCACTGAGATGCTTTTGAATACATCCTGGCAGGGCTGACTCACCCCTTTAACTTTCCAAGGAAGATAAATTGCTTTCCAGGAGCTTCATTGTATACAGGTTATTTTTGAGCAGCTTCCTTAATTAAGGTTTATCTGCTGTGTGCGTAATCCACAGATGAAGAGCTCTTGTCTTTTTTTTTTTGTGTGTGTGAACAGAAGTTTCAAACAATCTGTTTCTCACCCAATCCATTGTTATACAACATGACACACATACTAGATGGATACCATGTCCTACCCCAGGAGTAGCTGCAAGCCAGTAGCCTGAAAATAAGTAATTTCAAATGCCTGAGATGCTTCAGCAGGGAAGGACTGAATAGAAATGGGATTCTTGAGGGCGACAGTTGGAACAGACAAATTATTAGTACATTTCTTTCATCTAGGACCTTAAACTCCACCTCTGTGCCAACCTCATGTTTCTTATCTTTTATATCTGAAATTATGCTGAAAGCACCCTGTTGCAAATACATTTTGCAGTTGCAAACCTTGCTATCTGGCAAGGACTCAAACTGATGTCATCCCACCTGGGATAAGAGGACAATGATGTCATCAGCTTAGCAAAGGAGTGTCTTAGCTCTGTAATGTGGTAGGTGGGAGTGAGAGGTTTCAGTTTGACTTCCCTGGAGAGGAAAAGTGCTCTCCAATTCCCTGCCATGTAAAGTGCTGGCTGAGGGTCATGGCCCTCTGCAAGTTCATCTGTCAGAATAGCAGGTGAGCCAACCCTGTTGCTGACTGCGCCCTGGCCTCTTGCTAGCAGTGGGAAGGAGGTAAGACTTCACAGGGCTGCATAGCCCAGATAACATGGCAACTCCTATGGAGTCAGGAGCCAAACACGTAGTTGTAAGAGAAGCCTTGGGGGTGGAAGAGGTTGTGGAAGAGTTGCACAGGTATGAGTAGTCTGGTTTATCATCAAACTTCAGTGAGTGGCAGAAGTTGGGGTATGTCAAGAACTCAGAAGGGTAACCTTTGCAGAGCACCTCAATGGGCATTGACATCTTTTTCTCGCTGATCCTCTCGTACTTTTGGCACTTGGTGGCAGCCTTGAGGCCCTGTCAGGACAGCTTCATAATAGCTGTCCTCCGTACAGGAGATATGTGGGATGTGAGAGCAGCAAGGCCAGAGGCAAAAGAGTCCCTTCAGTCGATGGTTTTCATCTTTGTCCAGGGATTAACAATTTTATTACACTCACTAATGGTCTTGCAGGAGTCAGGCATATGGGACTGGACCTTAGGGTCTCAGAGTTATGTCTAAATTGTCTTTCCAGCCTCCCGAGCCTGCTGCTGTTTAAAATTGGCCACGGTCCTTAGGGAGAAGAGTCAAAGCTAGGGCATCTAAGTGTTATACGGTGCTGTACCTAGTCTGGGAGTACCTAGTCTATCTTCATGTTGCTGTGGCTACAGTGTAATGCAAGCCTACTCAAACTCTCCTTAAACCAGTTAGTCCAGGTATCAGTAGTTACGTTGCCACAGCAACGCAGGAACTTACTGCAAGCTGCAAAATTTTCTAAGGAGCAGGATGGGTGAGCCTGTGCAGAGCCCTGCACTACCCTGGCTGGATTGCAGCTGCTGTGTGAACATGTTAGTTTAAAGATACGTCTGATCTGTTTCCATCCCCTTGTGCTCAAGTAGGCTGGAAAGCTCATGCTAGATGCTGAATAGCATAGTGCAGAGTTAGCTCTGCAAGCAAAAGACATACATGAATGGTTACAGCATGTAATGTCTGCATCATCTTTACACATACCCATCACTTGCTCTCTGACAAGCTGAGATGAACATGAGAGCCCACTTTCCATATGGTGTCACTTAATGCACTTGGGGAAGTGTAGACCTAAGCTCTCAGTGATAGGGACGTCAAACATTTTGTTCCTGGGTGTGGTAGAGGAGCACGAAAACTCCTCATGCTGAATTCTGCATATTAATACCGGTTGCATATTCATTCACAGGCTTTTTCGCTCACATAAGCATCACTGGCACCTACTCTCACTCCCAGACTTATTTCCTGCTGCATACTGGCCCATCTTCACCCCTGCACCGCTGTGTGGAGAGGCTCTTCTCCTTGATGATTTGGGGCTGCTCGCTCCTTGGCCACCATAGCCACTCAAGCTCACCCCTGTTTACCTGGGAAACGATCCCAGGTGGGCACGGGTGCTAAGGTGGGGGATCCTGTGCTCACTGGGGATCCAGGGGGAGACAGTGGGTACCACCACTGACATACCAGTGGCCAAGCGTTTGGTTCACTGGCACAGCTTCGCTCACACGTGTGTGCCTGACCCTGTCTCCACGCTGTGGAAGTGATCACTTCCAGTCTGTTTCCCAGTGATGACTGCCAGTGTGTCCAAGTCTTGTCTCCCCCTCTTCACAGGCATGGTCTTCCCAGTGCCACGTGTGCCTGGTGCAGTGGCTGCTTCTCCCTCATTCCTACTGCACTCTTTCTGAATGTATTTCTAGGCTGGTGCCTCTCTCTGCTCCTCTGGTCCTGGGCCTTTCCCCAGTTGGCACCTCTCCGTTGCAGTGGCCTAAGGAATGGTTTCCTCTTCCCACTCAGGAAAAAAAAAAAACCTGCTATCTTTCTCAGCCAGCTCGTTTTCTTTCTTTTGTGAGCTGAGCCAGTGTTGGAAACCAGGTGCAGACAGCAAAGAGGCCAGTGGCTCTGCTTCCGAGTAGCTCTTTTGAATGCATCCCAGTGGGAATATTAATAGAGCAGTGTCCTTTCATCAATAGGCACCTGAGCTGCTATTTTCCCAAGAGCTGCTAAATTACTGGGGTGAAGCATTGTATGTCCTGTAGATTCAGTGGGGATTTACAAGCTGAGCATTATCTGTTTGCAGCAGACCAGCATAAGGCACAGGCTCTGTTTGTCCCTATTTATGACTTTAATGCATGGCTTAAGTCTAAAAAACATGGGGAACCCCAGTTCTCTGTTGCAAGGCTGAATTTCCCCCAGTAGTCATTGAAATAATAATAATCTGCTGAAATTGGAAAGACTGATATCTATCTGCCTGTTATTCCTTTGTTGAAACCACGAGTGGGAACAGAGTAGAAGGGCTTGGAATGCTTGCAGGCAGGGCATTTGTGAGGGGTATAACCTGTGAATCACAGAATATCTGCCCGTGTCTGACAGCATGCATCTGCAGTGGGGTAAGCAGCAATGCTATTCTCTGTTAGCAATCCTGAGCCAAAAAAGATATAAAGGACAAAACACTGGGTGTCATTAGAGTCACACACCTGTGAAACAAGGTGTCATTAAAAAGAAACAAAGGCTTAAAGGCACAGGTGGATTTGCAAAGACTGTGAAAATCCCTCTCAGGAGAGTATTTTGAAAATGAGTAGGGGAAAAAATTGGTACATTTCAAAACGGATGGGAAACTAAATCATGGGAATAGAGACAACCCAGCTGGTGCAAACCTTTCCACACAGCCAAGGTGCTTTCAGCATCTCTGACAGAGATGATGAGGTGCTTTAAATTCCTTTTACAAACCCCCTGTGTCTGTCCAGCCCTAGGATGAAATTAGAGCCACCTGGCTTCAAATTCATACCAAATGGAAAGGCTGCTTTGAAACTTGTCACTACTGGTTAGCAGGAGGGGAAGGTGGGACATTGCCAGTGAAACCAGAGCCTGGGCTGCACTTGGAGAAATCTTAACTTACCTCCCTTTTTTCTCCTCTGCCCCCTTCCCTTGTTCTTATTTAAAGGTTGAAAAAAATGAGGACGGGGACCAAAAGATCGAGCAAGATGGCATCAAACCAGAAGATAAAGCTCATAAGGCAGCCACCAAAATCCAGGCCAGCTTCCGCGGACACATAACAAGGAAAAAGCTCAAGGGGGAGAAGAAGGGAGATGCCCCGGCATCTGAGACTGATGCCGCAGACAAGAAGGAGGAAGCCCCCGCTGGCGGAGCGGCCGAGAACAAAGAGAGCGAGGCTCCCACTGCCACAGAAGCAGCCGCCGCTGACAGTGCCCAGGTGGAGGAGGGCAGCAAAGACAGCAGTGTGCCAGCAGAGGAGAAAAAAGGGGATGGAGCCGCCGACACGGGCTCAGAGCAGCCAGCCCCACAGGCTGCCACTCCTGCTGCCTCCTCGGAGGAGAAGCCTGCTGCTGCCGCCGAAACGGAAAGTGCCACTAAAGCTTCCACTGATAACTCGCCGTCCTTGAAGGCTGACGAAGCCCAAGACAAAGAGGAGCCTAAACAAGCCGACGTGCCTGCTGCTGACACCACTGCCACCACCACCCCTGCTGCAGAGGATGCTACTGCCAAGGCAACAGCGCAACCCCAAATGGAGACAGTGGAGAGCAGCCAAACCGAAGAGAAGACAGGTGAGCGACAACCTTGCTAGGGAATGGACCTCTCCAGAAGTGGATGCCTCCCTCAGTATCTTGGAGATGCATCTGAGGTTGGCTAGCAAAGGCTGGTGTACGGTTAGACTGAGGGTTGATGAGGAAATCCCCTTGCTGGGTGTTAGGGGTTGGGGGGTATTGCATATCCTTGCCTAAAAGCCTCTTCCCTGCTTCCCAGCAGCTTTTGGAAGTACTGCACCTCCTCTTGAGGCTCTTGATCCTCTAAGAGGAGGTGCCATCCAGCCCTTTTTTCCTTTTTTTTGGGAGAGTGTCAACCAGCTATGTGGCTTGAAGGAGCCTGGGAGAGCTCCCCAAACTCTGCATATGCTAAAGGGGGAGATGAGCATTCACAGTCACACCACCACAGGAAGCTCCAGTGGGGCAGCAAAACAGTCCAAGCTGATACTAACTCCCTGGAAGCTGCCAGCTTGAGGTGAAAACCTCATGAGGCAGAAGCCCTGTTATACTGCAGGAGGCCATTTAGCCTTGCTGATGGGATGGTTAAGAAGGAGACAAAATAGTATTTTTTCCATTTGCTTGTACATGAATGAGATGTGTGGTACAAACAGATCCTGGTCAGAAACATCGTGTTATCAGCATTGCTTATCATTTCATTCACACCAATACTTCTAACCTGTGTACTTGGAGTACATGACAGCCATACTTGCATCATGCTTTTAGCCATGTCAGCTGGGTCAGACCCACATGGTAACAGGATCAGGTGGGGAAAGGGAAGATTAAAGACCCTGACAGTCTGGTGAGTGAGGACAGAAGAGAGAGTTGAATGCAGTCACTCTAGGAGGTGTTTTCAATTCTTTGTTCTTGACTGAGTGTGACTGTGCTTAACTAGTTCCCCTGGGAAGAGGTGAAAAGTTTTGAGAGGCAAAAGTGAGCATTTTTGACAGAGGCATAGTATTTCCAAACCATAAAGAAGAGCCATTTTTGAATTGAGATACTGAGCTGGGTAGAATATGCATCAAAGACCGGAGGATACTTTTGCACTTGTTCTTTACCTTCCTTCTGTTATCAAAGAAAGAGAACATAAATTAAAAAAAAAGGTAACTTCAGAGGTGGGCACAACATGAACCTCAATCAATAGGCAGTGCCAAGCATAACTGGCCTCCGCATTCATGAGACATTCAGTTGTACAGGACATTCAGCATTCATTAGCTTGTTGAGGCAAAAATGTGGTATATCACCTTAATATTAATAAACAGCCTTACGTAAATGTTACAGAGCCTCAGCATCCAGTGTTGCACTCACTGATGTTTCTCTATCATTTCATTTGGTCCACTACTTCTCTTCTACAAATTACAATTCCCAAGAGTCATAGCTAACTCAACGCTTCAGGCAACTCTGTTCCGGCTCAGCAAAGTGGACAGATAGGAAAAAACCAGATATCCAAAAGGCTGATAAGTACTGAGAGAGCAGCTCATGCAGAACATTTATGATGTAAGGTATGGACAAGGGGAGTGGCCTTCAAGAGCATGAGTATAAAATGTATGTACACAACAACAAAGGGTTGCTGGTTTTACCTCCTTTCATTTCAACATTATAAAGATAAGCCTTGAAAGTGCATCACCCAACTTGGTGTTTTGTTGTCCAGGTCTCCAGCCCTTTGTTCTTACTTTGTGTGATGAGTTGAGTGGAAAAATAAATGTCATGTGATTTTTGAACTCTGATTTGTTATGTTGCATGCTGTACTTGCATTGCTTTTATATTTGGGCAAAGGTGTAAATATCAGTGGCAAAAATAGGACAGAGTGACTTGGTGTCGTGTGGTCCTCTGTACGCAGGATTATGAGGGCTAATTGACTCTTATTTAAGATTTAGGATGCCTTATGCCAAAACAGGAATAGTGATTCTGCTTTGAATTAACATTCTATTTTTAGTCAGATAAATCTGCTGTCCTGGATAGAGGTAGGAAATTCATAGTAGCAGGTTATTTAATTTACTTAATTTTACCTGTTTGAGTCACCAGACTCAAAAGAATTGTTTATTTCTGTGTGATACTCTAAAATATTTTAATGAATCTTTCCCATGCTCTTGTTATATTTAACATAATTTGAAGTGGCCAACCATTCACAGCCACATCATTTGAAGTGGCCATTTAAATGCATGGTTTAATATGCATTTGCATATGATACTGTTACTTATGTAAACATCTAGGTACAAATAAGTTGGAAAATCTGCAATCAAATATATATTTAAAAATGAATTTTCAATGATTGTTTGAGTGTTCAAGGCCAGTATGTGCATCTATTTATACATACTCAGTATGCATGCAGTAATACTCAAGCTTTACCAATGTTTGCAGAAAGCAAACATGGAAGGTGTGTGGCCCCAGTCAAACTGATAGTCTTCTTAAAATGTTAATGAATATAGATTTATTTTTTTTTCCTAAATTCCTATTCCACTATGATATCGGCCTTCCAGTCACAAACTCAAACACCTGGGTAAGTGCCCCCAGAGCCATCCAAGAAAGAAATGCAAAAAAGATTAAATAAGCCTTCTTTTCCATCTCTCTGAGGATTCTGGATTGTATTCTGCAATACACTCCATAGCACAATGTCCAGAATTGAAAGAAGCTGCTTTCTCCTTATAGAATACTCCACTCCACAAAATGATCATAGTCACAGTATAAAAGTTCCCACAGATAGGAAATATTTCCTGACAGAAAGGCTATGTTTTCTTTTTCCATCTTCATCTTATTATTCCTTCTCACCTCTTTAAACTTCTGCGTTTGTCTCTCAGTACTTACTCTTTCCATAGACTTGAAGACATTTGCCACATCTCGACCTTCCGCCCAGTCATCCCCCAGCAAACACAGCACTGGTGGTTGCTGGCATGGCTGAGATGACTTGGTCATTCATGAAAGAGGGAGGGCTACCAAACATCTGCCACTCCAGTACTCCTCTCTTGCAGCTTCATCAGTCCCCTTCTCCCGAAAGTCATCCCCTTGGCTTTCAAAGGTCATCTCATATCGTTTCTGTGATCGAAGACTGGCACAGTAGTATGTGGTGTCAGGCTGCCAAAAATAAATCAAATTGGCTCCTGGCCAGTGTCATCGGTTGGCTGGTTGCCATGGCATGCTTGGCTGCTACTACCATGAGGCGTGCCGACCGTGTTACTTTTGTGTGGTGATGCTCATCTGCCTTGAATTTTACTACAATGGCTGTATCGTGTTAGCTGTGGACATCTTCCCTGGTGCAAACACAAGCAAAAGGTGAGGGCATTTCATTTCTATTTAGGAGAGATTTTTGCCTTCATCTAAGGGCAGGACAAAAAAGACAGGAAGAGGGGAAAGAAATAGCTAACCAGATAAAGAGGAGTGCATGATTTTTAATGCTTAATATTTAATGTTTCTGGAGTGGGGGAGAGGCTGAGTGATTCTTCATACCATTCACTAATTCCCCTGACAGCCCACAGCTCTCCTCGTTTTTCAGTCCCACATCCTTTACCTGTCTGTTGGTAATGGCTTAGGAAATACTTCAAATGATTGTTCTGTATCCAGCATTAGTTGATCTGGAACCTCAGGCATTCCCAGTTGTATGGTAGGGTAGTCCCTAAGTGAGAGATGTATCAAATGTCTCCCTGGTGTATCAAATATATCCCCAATGTATCAAAAAGTGGATGAATTCCAACCTGGGTAAGGCATGAAATGAGTCGGTGGGCTTTGCTCAGTGGCAATGAGGAACTGATGTAAGAAATTTGTTCTCTATTGGTTCTCTTCATGTCTTTTGGTGGGTGACTTGTATGCCAAGAAAGTGTTCTCTCATCTGAGCATTCTTGCCAAGACTTGGGTTTATAGGCTTTCTTGTTATTTGCCTCTTTGGTGTTGGTTTTATGCTTAGAGAGGCTCCCTTAGATGCCAACCTACACAACAGGACAAAATTCAAAAATGGTAGGAGGAAATTTATATATTACATATGGATGAGGAGGTGAGACTTATTCTAATCTAGGTTGCATTGGCTTAAATCCAGACAGTCGCCATCAAGGTTGCTGGAAAGAGCAACATTAGTGCAGCTTTGAAGTGAGATCAGCATCCAGCCCAGCAGACTATAGAAGAAGATGGGCTACTGTGTGCCTTATGGGGAGGAGAGGAAGTGAATGTCACATAATGTTAGATTCTCTTTGTGCTTTCCCAGATTTTCGAGCCTCACCTCCAACTTTGGCTAGCGCTCACATCAAAAGCACTCTCAGGTTGTCATGTAAGAATACAACAAAGCCCAGAAATGGGAAAGAGTAAATTGTGCCTAAGGAAACAAATGGATCTTCTTTTGTTGGGAAATGAAGAATGCTTTCTCCCGCTTGATGAAAAGGCTTTACAATGGAGCAGTTTCACAGCTGAAATGAAAAATCAGCCAGATGACAATTGCTTTGCGTGTAAGCGGGCCAGCAGTTCCCCCAGGGCCCTGTATCCTGCAAGCAAGCAGCACTTGCTCCCTCAGAGGTAGCAAGTCCCCACGGATCCTTTTTCATGTTTTGAAGTTGAATCAGTTCTTTATTTTCAGTTCAGTCAGCATATTGATGGAAGGACAATACTTGCCTCACCTAGGGAAAACTGGCTATATCAAGATTTGGAAAGGGAGACTGTCTATTGTCACAGACCAGCTAGAAGGTACAGCCTGGGCTACACAAGAGGATTGCAGTTGTATAACTGGAATTTTAGTCTTGGCTCATGAGTAGCCAGCATGAGGCAGAACATCCTCACTGCCGGTCCTGTTTCACGGGAGCTTATCTCTGGTGCTACACCTGGCAGCTGAGGAAAGCAATGCAAATACAGTAGTCTTCCCAAGACTGCCCCAGAGGGAACAACTCTAAGCAAGCGTGCCAGCATTTTCTTGTCTGTAGTACTACTCCAGCAACAAAGTAAGAATATAAATGCAATTCAGGTTACCTGCAACATGCTGAAAGGTGTCAAAGTATGTCCTAGTCCTTCAGTTGCTCTGAAATTTTTAATCTTTGCATTGTGTCTACGTGGGTATGTGTATTGCATATGTATTTCACACCCTGCTTTGCGTTGGTGCAAATAGCCATGTGAGGGGCAGGGTGACGAAAGTGGAATGTCACAATTTTCCAGAGAACAGGAAACCTACACACTACCTGCTCCAGGTGCAGGATTTCCTCCTCTGTCGCAGTGAAATACTGTCTCTGGTCCCACGTGTGCCTCAGGTCTGCTACTTTCTAATGAGATGCAGCTTGCCCCACATAGGTGAGAATTTTATTTGTGGGCTAGTGGTGAAGCAGGACCTGACCTTTTTTAATGAAATCTTAGGTGACACTAAGCATATTTACTGATGACAAGGTGTGGGCTGACACTGAAAAAGGCCTCTTGAGGAGAGCAGCTTAGCCACTCTATTGTACCAAGGAGGTACCAGTTCTTTTGGGACCTCAGTAAGAAATGCTGACACTCAAGGCTGGTTAGCTGGTTTATTTTGTGAAGGATGGAAGTTATATTTTTCATCCGTTCTGATGTTGGCAACCACAGCTGTTGCAGTATCAGTTGAGCCCCTTCTCATTGATCATGGCATGCCAAACAGAGTTCCTGTTCAAGGGGAGGTTGGACAGCCTCACTCTTCTTCACATCTTTATAGTGTTCTTCCATCTGAACAAAGCTATTGATCTTGAACCTGTACAATACTCATCTTTCTAGATGGTATACCAAGGTTTGCTGAGGGTGTTACACTCTTACACGTCTCCATAGGAAGGAGCTCTTCCAAGCAGTGCAATACAGGTGGTATTAAGGCAGTGTATACTCATCTCATGGTGTGTGCTCATGTTGTACAGTGGTCGCTCATGCTAGCACATGACTCTACAGCCAAGGCCAATGGTTAAATTCCATCTAGATTTTGCTTAAAATCACTGTCTCCTTGTTACAATATTTTCCAGAGTGACCCACTAAAACTGCACCTTCAGAAAATGCTCTGAAATCCCCACATGGGAGGAAGGCTTTCTGCCATAAATACCAACATTTTTCTGCTGAGAAGGGCTCAACTAGCAGACCAGTTGACAGAATAGACAGATGGACAAGGAAACAGCTGTTTTCTGTACCTGCCAGCAGTGCTCTGCACCACCACCACCAATCATCTCTTTACACTAGGGTCAAGTAGGCTGAACACATAGATATAAGCTTGCAGAGTATCAGCTGGGATTTACAGCTCCAAGGAGCTACTTTAAAGGTAGCTGTACTGACTCTGTGGTACAGATGACAGCCACGTGCAGAGGCAAGGGATTGTGAAAGTTCAGCAGGTCAGTTAGACGTTCCTTGAGAGCTGCTGTAGTAGGTGTGTCGATACTGGATTGAGTGGCAGTGCAGTGATCACTTCCAATCTCTGTGGCAACTCCATGGACGCTGGCAAGGGGAAGTTGTACTCCAAAGCATCCATGCAAATAACTGGTAGAGGAACGTACAAAATGCCAAGCCAGGTCAGACCTAACATCCTTTTATTGTTCTTGGTGCAGTGGCTAGCGCCAAATACTGCTGTGGGCAGATTTGAGGTAAACTGCCTCTTTACTGCTAGGACTCATTCCTGTCCTCTGCTGCCTAGGATTTGTTTTAACAGTTGAAGCATGACATATTATCTCTTTTCATACTAATTTTAACTGTGGCTTTATATGGTATATATATATAAATACACAATATCCAATGACTAAGTGTCAACAGCTTCCCCAACTCCAACCAAATGTACAGTGGCTAGAAAGTTCAGCAATGGATTGGCCACCATTACCTTAAATATCTTTCTATACTTGTGTTATGCCACAGAAAGAGCCAAAGCTTCAGATAGTCCTACTACCCATTGATTATTGTATATAGCATCATATAGTATGCACATATGCAGAGAGGTCATAGTACGATAGCCCTTTCTGTTCATCTCTTTCCTGAAGAAAACACACATAATGCTTTCATTTTTTTCATATGAAATCATCCCCATGCTTTTCAGCTAGCATCTTTGTTGCTTTTCTCTGCACTCCCTTTATGAGATCCAGTGACAAACACTGTACACATTAGTCCAGAAAAAGCTGTGCTTGTATAGGTGTATTTCCAAAAATGCAGTATTTCTTCTGTTTTGCTCCTCATCCCTGTTCTTATGCACACCAACATCTTTGTTTTGTTTTTTTAAAAGAAAACTGACCAATAAGCACTGATGACTGCAATGACATCCAGGTCTGTTGTGGACTTGGGAGATCTCCTCTTTGTAAAGACACTGCACAAATATTTTATTCAGCCAATGATGGTCTGTGAGATCAGACAGTGGCCAAGAGAACCAAAGAAAATGTAGGCAGTGACAGGAGGCTTAGGAGTCAAGACACATTACCTCTGTGGGATAGGTTCCACGTCCAGTTCTGGACCTCCAATAGACCTGAAGTCTATTGGACTTGAAGATTTGAAAGGCCAACTTATGCAAGCTCCAGTTTCTAGCCATAATATATTTCTCAAGACTATAGTCATGCTGGAAGCTTGACTTAAATGAGGGCTTCCTCATTCCCTGGTTTTCCTCTCTGTTGGTGTTGAATGTCTTTCAGACAGAAAAGAGGGGAGACATCTAATTATAATATATGGGGAAAACTGAACGATGGAGAGTGCTGCTATTGTGTGTGTGGCTGTTCTCTGAAGGGGAATCTGGTCAGTTTTGCAAGTTACTTTGTGGCTTTCTTCGTAGTTCTGTATTTGCTGCCAAAGAGTCTTTTTGCATATTCTGTAGCTCTAATGGCCTGTACTTTATAAAGAGCCTTGGCTTTATCATTACCAAATGTGAATGTGGTCTTTGGAAACGTTTCTTCTTATTTTCTGTGTCCTTACCTACATCAGTGTCAGCATGGGACACTGGAACAGAGATGAAAAATCTCAGATGAGGTCCTGGCAATCAGGACCTTGTTGGACACCTGCCTTTTGCAGAGCTGCAGAGTAGTCAGGAAAAGAAGTGTGGTAACCTGGTCAGGGCCCAGAGATGTAAAAGAAAGTGCTCTTCTCCTAATGACAGGAAAAGTGAGACTCAAGGCTTCATGTAAATAAGTCTTAGGTAAAGGTCCTAAGGTCCCAATTATCCAGTGTTCAAAGGACCACGCACTTTCCAGCTGTACCTTGAGGCAATAGCAAATGAGTCCTCTTTTCATTATGAAAGAAAGCAGAAGATGGAAGACACTATTCAACCTCTCCATCTTCCTTCATCAAAACACAGTAATTGTGAATGCTAGTAATGATAACTGGACATTACATGAAACCTATAGAGTTTAATGAAGAAGAAAATCTCTCTGACATTTGGAAGAGCATCCAAATCCCGATGTTGATGTGGTGCAGTGCTGCAGAACCATAGCTGACAGTGCACATAGAGGGAGAGGGGTGGGAGAGCAGGAGTGAGGGATGTGACCAGTCTGCAGGAGCGTTCCCTGGTGCTGCTGACTTTGGCAGAACCATCCTAGCAGCTGTGAAAAATGTTTCAAAGACATTACTGGGTAACCATTTGAAGAGATGGAAAATGGAATAAAGTAGAAGTAATTTAAAGTTGGGGTGGTGGAAAGCACTTTTAAAAACCCTTTGCTGTTCTTAAAGGCTTTGGGCACCCATTGATTTGGAAATGACACAAGCCCCTTAGGGGGAGGTGTGAATGCAAGCTCATGTGGACTAAGTCCATAACTGCCTAGTTTTTGGATGAGTGTAGGACTCCATCCCCTCACTGGGTGTGGGCTTAGAAATTAAAGTATGTATTGCAGTTTAGACACACTCTGTTACCTATGCCAAAATTTCTCTTCCAAGTTCCCTCTCTTCCTCCCTCCTTCCTCCCATCTTTTACAGCCTGTTTGGAGGCAACTCTCACCAGCAGTAGCTGCAGCTACAGGCCTGGAATCTAAACCTCACTAACTTATGTATGGCTAAGATTTCACCTGTGATTTCAGGATCAGTGTCATAAGCAATTCAGAGTAATCTTCAGTCATCAGTACTGAAACAAAGGATAACCCACAGGAGACCAAGCCCTGCTGTGCTTCAGAAAGATGTGCAAGTTAGAGTCTGTGGTCTTAATCTTAGATCTGCTCACAAATGGTCTGCATGTTTCTTCCCCTGAGAGGGACTCAATGCAATTATTGTAATATTGGTCTTCTGCTTTCCCTTGTGGTCAGAAGAGATGGAAATCTCCTGCATTCACAGGGTGTGATCAGAGGGCTGTTGTGAGATTATTTTCAGTAGGGCTGCTACAGTTTATACAAGCAGAAATTCTGCATGGCCCTTTGTCTGCCTTTTCACAGTCCTTTATTCTACTGATGCACCAGGCATCCGGAGGATGAAAGCACAGCAAAAGGAAGTAACTTTATTGCCAGACAGTGTGGAGGCATGACTGTCACTTAGATCTCCTAACCATGTACCACACCTTCACAATGTGCAGCCTGTAGTGTTCAGCATGGACATTCATGGTGCTGCAAGTTGCAAGTCACTGGGACTGATGGGTGTTTGAGTGATCCTTCAGCAGCATAAACAATTTTGGAACATGCCTTTAAGCTTGTCTTTCAGAATGAAGGTACTCTGCACAAACCTGTCCCAGCACTACTGCCAAGCCATTGTTGGAAGACTTATCAGCATGGTCAAACATGGTGACAGACACATGGACTGAATTTGACCACTTGTCTGTGATACAACTGCTCCCAAACATACCCAAGGCCCAGCAGGAAGGCAGGGGGAAATGCACAGCACCACTTCTCTGGATGAATAGCAGACTTTGGTCTCAAGAGATACTAACCTATCACTGTTCACTGCACTCAATAAAGAGACACAAAATGAGAAAGAAAATGTTTCTTTGTGCCTCAAGCTAGAAACCTTCTTCATGGCTGAAGCCAAATGGTTGTGAGAAAGATGGATGGAGTCACTGATTTTTACACAGAGAACAAGGAGAAAATTCCAGCTGTTCCCAACTGATATAGCATGCAAATATTTCTTGTCTTCCTTTCTAGCAAAACACATGTATGTGTTTCTAGCAAATAGAGGAGTCAAGCCTAGTTGCAGTTCAAACCACCTCCATGCAGGGCTTCTGACTCCTCTGAGAGGCTAAATTTTTTCTGTGAAACTCTTTTTTTCATTAAAAAAAAAGTAAATTTGTCAAAGCCAAACATAGTGTACCAGTACCAGGAATGATGGGATTTGTAGACTAAAGTGGTAAAAGAAACCTTTTTCTGCTTTTAGAGTAGCTACCATATGAGAGTCAAGCACTCTCTGAAGGGAAGGGAAGACAAGATGGGCCCATGCCTTAATCTAGGAAACTGAAATCCAGTGAGCTTTGGAAGCAAGCCATTGGGCTGCTGGACAGTTTCCCCTGATCCCTCCTGCTGGAGCTGTTGCACTTTGTATAAATTATTTATTATTTGCTGGAGCCAATATGAGGAGTTTGGTCTCCCCCATTCCAGATGAGTGCCCTCACCACTGGTCTACAGAGTAAATGTTTTTCTCCAGCCCAATGAATATTTAATGATTTATGGAAGTGGAACAGCTCCAGCAGGAGAAGAAGAGAGACATGTTCATTCACTTGGATATCTCATGACATCGTTCTGTGACCAGCAGGCAAGACCTAAGCCAAGGACCTTTGCAGCAAATAAAATCAGCCAGAGGACCAGGGGAGACAATATGAGCACTAAACGGTGGGGGTGCCACTTCCTATGCCTCAGTGCAATTTCAGAGCAGCTCAGGCCTGGTGGGTTCATGCCTCAGATAAAGCTTCTTTCTGTGACAACTGTCGTCAAAATGATGGTGCCCAAGACAAAAGTATTGGCTGCTCCACCTTGGCCAAAAAGTTATAAACTCTGCAAGTAGGAGCTGTGTGGTTACTCACAGCTGCTGTGGACCTCTGCAGAGCTGGGGTCCATAGCAGACTTTGTCTACACCTGAGATAGTGGAGGAGAGGCTACTGCTTGGCTCCGCAGCTGAGGCAGGGCCACCTTGGTCTGGCAGTGTTGGCAAGGGGATGGCCACAGGAGTACTTAAGTGTCCTTTGATGAGGGAGAGAAGCCTTGTCATATAGGCTAGCTCAGCAAAGGGCTGCATTAGCACCCCATCAGGGTACTTTTTTCCACTACAGTGGGTGGTGATGGAGACCTTTGATTTTGCCATTGACAATGTGGATGGAATTAAACCTGCAATTCCAGATGTTAAGTGATGCAGCCTGGCCTCGTGTCGCCACGGCATGGCCAGCTGTGCACGGCCATGGGGCTTCCTCACTGTGCCCCTATGAGGTCTCCCTATTATTTGCACACGCCCCACCAGATGCCCTCATGTCAAGGTCAGATTCATTACCTTCCTGATCAAACTGTTATTGTGAAAAGTCGATTAAAATGAGATGGCGACTGTGGGATAGCTACACTGGTTTGCTTGGCACAGTGCTCAGAAAGTTCAGAGACCAGAAAGTTCCTCCCAATCTGGGACAACTTTCCCAGTGGGAGAAAGCTAGGTTTTAAAAAGTAAACATTAAAAAAATAATCCCAGATTTGAATTAAAATCAGAATTATTATCAGATGCTAGCTGCTGCCATCTTCACAGGGAAAACTGCCACTGGCAACCGGAGCACTTGTGAAAGGTTTTCCAGGCAGCTTCCTCCTTCCTGCCTTCCTTCCTGCTGTGCAGCTCAGCTCTGAAAATGGCCAGTGCCAGGAGCATGGGCCAATGCCCTCCTTTCCCCTAGGACTGAGCAGTTACTGGGCAGGTATCACCGCACCTCCAGTCACAGAGACTTCTTTGGGTGAAAGAGCACTCTGACCTCCCACCTTAAGTCAAGCTGTGGCTTTTCACCTCCCAACCCTTAGACTTTCTCATGGGCACCCAAGGGTTGAGGCAGCAGACTGAGAAGGATCTGGCCTTTGCAGTATGAGCTGAGGAAAGTGTTCTGCTCTCTATCCAGTGTTGCAGAACTTGTGTTGTGACTCCTGATCTTTTCAGCCCTAGAGGACTGTGATTAAGCAAGTCCCAGAGAGGAGATCCAGAGGAGAAAGAAGGGTTGCTCTGCACCAGCGATGCTACCCCACATTGTCTCAAAGTGGGGATATCCCTAGAAGTGCTCATAGTTAAAATGCCTCTTCCTATGTCCAGGCTGTCATACCACCTGTGATGACCTCCTATTGAAAGGAAAAACAAAGGCTCCCAGTAGCTTCAGTGGGTACAGCATTAAGCCTGAACTGCCTCCTAGAGAGCAGTGGCCGTGTTTCAGTGCCCATTCTACACAAAACTTATTGGGATCCTACGTGTGTGCACACCAGCTGTGTGTATGGGAAATATAGGTAATATCTTTGATGCGAAGAGATGGTGGTGTTGATGTTGCAGCTGCTGGGGACAGTTATCAACGAGATGACTGTGGAAGGCCTGACAACAAGCACTTAATTCATTTTAGCATCCAATTTGCAGAGCCTTGGTGTGTGATGGTGGACAGAAACTAACTAATGATTTCTAAATGAAATTTCTCCTTCATTTAAACACAAAATGGGAGGATGGCAAAGAGAAGAAAAAGAGACATTTTATATCCTCTCCTTGATTGTAATTCCCTGCCTTCAGCTAGATCAATATCATTTCTGCTGGAGATGGAGGCTGCCTCTGGTTTCCATGGCAATCTGGTTGTTGGAGGCTTGCAGGCTCCATGAATCCCCAATTTATCAGCCTTCTAGGCTTTAATAATGGAGACCAGCAGTCAGGCAGCTTATGAATGGCACATGTCTTTTTGGCTGGGGGAAGGGAGGTGGAAGCGTGGTTTGTAGTAAGGGCTGCAGCAATTTGTTTTCCTGCCACCGACAGCTGAAGGGGGAGGAGTATGCGGAGAGGAGCCGTACATTAATTCTGGATACACTGAAGGAATTTCTAGACCTTTTTGCTGCAATTACGGAAGATTTCCTCCTCTGGCCTCTTTTCCCAAGCCAACTTTGCCAGGGCCGTCAAGGAGAGCAGCTTCACAGCTATTCCTGCATGACGAGTTGGGAGCTGTAGGTGGACAACCCAAAGGCTCTACACTCTGCACACTTTCTTCCTCTCCTTAACCCTCTTTATTTCAGGATCATCAGTGCGTGAATGCCAACAGTCTGCCATGGTTTTGGGTTCATTTTTATCCCCCTACACAATTGCCAGGCTGATCAGCAGAGCTGTAAGATGAGCAGACCTCTGAGGAGCTGATCTGTCTATCAAATTTCTGTCACTTGCTGTGCTATTCTCTATGCATCTGCCTCTCCAACCCCAAACCTCCATCCCCAAAGTAAGCCTCACTCCCTGAATTAATTACTTTGCTAGAAATGTCCTGGATGTACAAGAATCATTATCAGTCACTTCAGTAGGGCTACATTTTCCTCACCTGGCCATGATCTACTCAGGGTATTTCCATTTCTTCTTATCTTTCTTCTGATTTATCCCTATGATCTCAAAGGGCAGCCACACTAGAGAGGCTAAAGAATAAATGGATATATCTTATCAGGACCTTGTTCTTCTGTCCCCTCACATGCCCTCTGTTTCTAAACCATCCTCCAGAATTTATCCCTGCAAGCATGAAAAGACAGGTGACCAAAAAAAATACTGTTGCATGAGATGGGGACATCCTGTTTTCCAACACGTATGCCAAGAGCAACTGCCAACTGTTACATTCCACATCTGGAAGCAAGTAAAAACCTCTATATTCAAGCTGTTCAAATCACAAGGTATTTAACGAATTACAAAGAGTAGCTTTTCTGGTCTGCAGGACTTCTGTGAAATCAACAGGGACAGGTGTGGAGAAGAGTAAAGAACAACTTTTTGGTTATTTCTTCTTTGGTTTTCCTCAAGTGAAGTAATGAATGTCTGTCTCGTCTACCTTTCTGTGATTGTTGGGGTGGGGGGCTATTGTTGAGATTGTTGCACGTGCAGTTTTGGCCTGAAATTAGGACTTTGTGGAATTTCAGAAATCACAGGACCAAGGCACCCCACTGTGAAAGTGCTGCTGTACACAGAGTGGCTTGTTGAGATGCTAGAATGAAGAGCCAAAGCAACTCAGCCTCCTGGGTACACCACAGCATTGCTCACTCTAAAATGCAGATAAAAGCCTTTACTTTCTTCACTGGGATGCCACAAGGATAAAATGCCTCCATGATTGCAAGTTAGGCCATTGTTGTGGTGACAAAGACCAGATAAGTACTTACGTTGCTTATGGTCAGTAGCAACTTGGGAGGGAGGGTCACATGGAGACAGCCCTTGACATCCACAATGGTCTGGGTTCATCAGAAATGTAGGATCTGGGTATTATAATCTGTTTTATCTTATATACCTGATGCAGTCTGTATATTTTATCTAAAAGAACTAGTACACTACCTTGCTGGAAAGTCAAGCAGTGGATAATGAAGACATGTGGTGTGAGTGTCTGCAGAGGCATCTTTGACTCTGGCTTACCCTTTTTGGGGAGAGGGTCTAGTAGCTTGGGACCTCTCCTGAACAGAGCCTTTCTTCTTCAGCAGGGCAGCTGAGCAACTGACTGGGAATTGGAGCAGCTCTGACCCCGCACAAGTCCCTTCCCATTGCTCTGCTCCAGCCTCCCTGGCTGTAAAGGCCACAGAGCTTTGGTAGGAGTCTGTTGAGGTCAGCACCTTTGATGCTGTTTGGCAGGAGGCCACTCAATACTAGTGTAAAACATCTGCCTCCAAGGCACCCTCATCCCCAAAGGGCTCTTTTACCACCCACTTTGGCCAGTGAACTACACAGCCTCCCACTTGCCCACCACTTTCTGCTGCAACAAAGCATCCCCAATAGCAGCACCGTGACTGCTGCCAGGTGTGAGCACCCTGTCCTCCCTGGCACTACATTTGCTTATAACAGGGGTGGTGGCCAAGAGGGAGACGTTGTTAAAAGAGATCTCACTGTCACCTAACCACTATGGTAGGCTTCTTCCAATCCTAGCTAGATTACAATTGTGCAGTGAGAAGTACTGTACACAGCAAGTTTGGGCTACAGGTGCTGGTAATAGGCAGGAATAAATGACAAGCCAGCAGTAGGTATGTCATTTGTCTCAGTCTTCAGTCTTGGCTTTGTCTGTGAGTGTGGGAAGGAAATGGCAGTGAAAGAAAGGAGACCCACTTCCTTCCCATTCTCCAGAAAACAAAAATATTTGCAAATGTAGCAGTAACAGGGTTAACACCTCACATTCACAAGGAACATCCTCCATTTTCTCTCTCCACCCTCTTCCTTCACCACTCCCATTTCTCTGGAGACCTCACTGCCCCCTCCTATCAGCCAAAGTTGGGGAGTTTCCATGGCAACTCGGCAGCTGGTGTCTAGACACTGTGAAAGATGCTTTGCAATGGAGCTTCAAGCCTTACTCCCCTCGCACGTCCTCCCTGCTGCTATGCACCCTGAGCATCTGTCCCACCACTCCCTCCCTTTCCATCTACTGCACCCAGGGATGCTAATGCAGGGTGGGATTTCTGTGGTGGTACAGGGAGAAGATAGGCTGAGCTGGGAGGAGAGGAAGGGAAAACCCTTAAGCCACTGACTCTTCAGCCTAACAAAGCGCAAAGGCAGCTGGGGCGATGGAACTGGGGCTGTCTGTCCTCTGAGGATTTAGCAGGATCAGAAAAAGAGGCAGCCGCCCAAGCTTGGACCAAAGTCATCAGTCGTGGGATTGGCTGAAGTTGTTTTTTTCCTCTCTGCCAGAGCAACTGAGTTTGGCATGCATGGTGTTGAAACAAAGATGAAGTGGTCCAGGGATAGGAGGCCCAAACTAACATGTATTGTGGCTGTATTCACTGTAACAGGCTTCTTTGCCTGTTTTTTCCCAATAGCTATGGGTAACTTCCCTGGATCTCCTGCCTGCTGCTTGTAGTGGGGGCATTCCTTGCCACCACATCATTGCAGGGTTTGCCAAGGGTGTGCAGATCTCCCAGGTGCCATGTGCCCACCAGGACCCCCAGAGCTCAGAGGAACTAGGCAGTACCCTGGGTCTGTCTCTCAAGAGTGAGGTATTCACCAGGGGTGTGGGTGAAACCATGCAAGTCAGTCTCCTGGACCAGACGCATCCTCTCACCTGAAATACCCAATTCCTTCATTTCTCAGTGTTTTTCTGGGCCAGCATAAGTCTGCCAGTTTTCAGGAGCAGCGAGTGGGGAGAGTGTAGGATTTTAGCACTGTATATGACGCATCGTAGGGCTGACTGCAATGGGCTAACTTGGATCAGGAAGAGAACTGTATAAGCAACAGCTCTGAACCTGAAGTGCATCTCGTTTCAGCAGTCTCAGACCTACCATCGTCTGCCTGGAATCAGCTTCTGGCTGGCTAGAAGGACAGATGGATCGGGACAGATGAATCAAGCTGTGAAGCCTGGATCCAGATCTGGATCCAAATGTCATTAAAACTAGGAGAAACTCAGGTCAGGGAATTTAAATGGGGCCTTCCAGTGCTCTTTACCCTCCAAAAAATGTCTCTAAACAGAGTCATGTCTGAGGCAGATGAAGCCTTCCAAATTAATATTTGGAAGCAAAGAGGACACCAGATGAGGCACGGGTTTTCAGTTCCATCTCTGACCAAGCTGTAATTGGCAAAGGACAGAGGGAGATGGGAGTGAGCATGACAAATGCTAGAGAAAGAGCAGCGGCTGAGTAGATCTGGGCAAGAGTTTAGCATGAAGGCATGAAGTTCTAGCTGCACAATCAGTATCAGCAATAATTATGCAAACAGTGGGAAAGCAGCAAAAGCAAAATCCCCGCATCTGTAATAGAATCCCAGAGTGTTTGTGCGATTTCTCTTCTCTTGGCATCAGCTGTGGTAATTTAAAGATCTGCAGTGGAACAGAGACAAAAAGGAAAACAAAACCCAAGCCACAGCCACAAAAGAAATGATCAGCAGAGAGGTTGCTGCTGCTATGGTCATAAACTGATGTCTGCTCTGATTTAATTAATCCTGGCAAGTCAGACGGGAGCTGGGCAGGTCCCAAGAGACACTGTTTTACCCGGAAATCCATTCAACCTAATTTCACTAATGTAAGGCAGTGGAGAGACTTGGAGAGGAGCCTGCATGCTCAGCCATTAGAGCACAGCATAGGCAAGGCAGCTGGAAGTACCACCATCCAGAAAAACTGCTGCTTGTGTGCCTACTTCAACTTTACAGCAACCAGAGCTGCATATGTTCAAGGCGTTTGCTCCCCAGCAGGACTCACAGACATGATTCTCACCCTTTCCAGGAAATAAATGGAGTGCTGAGGGGCAGGAGCTCTCTAAGACCCTGTTTCAGCAAGGTTCTGTAATTCACATCCATATTGTTTCTCTTCCATGGGCAAGGAAGTTCCCTAGCAGGTACCAGTTGGAGATGTAGCTATGAAGCACGTCTCTGGCACAGGCCCTTCATCTGGGAAGCAAACACACTCCAGCCTCACCCACCATGCACCTCTGAAGCAATTCTGCAGTCTCAGTTTAAGGTTTGTTTGAGGTTGAAGTTTGTTTGAGGCTGCCCAAAATGGCTGCCCCATGCAGGGTGCCAGATTGAAGTGAGATTGGTGGCGGCTCAGCTCACAGATGCCTGTCTCTTTGGCAGAATTGTCCCATGCCATAGGATGATTTGGACTGCACCACAGATTTCAAAAGACTGAAACAAAAGGCAAAGCTGCAAAATAAACTGAGATCTCAAAACTGTGTCTGGGGGGACACACCGCAGGATTGGAATAACCAGGAGCAATGCAAGTGATGACTGATGTGCACTAAAACAATTTTGAAGCTGATGATTGCAAGCACAAACTAGGTGGGTTTTGTTTTGAGGTTTGTGAGGGGAGGTGTTCAGTTTTTGACTTAGCCATTCCTGCTTTTTCCTTCAGGACAGGTTTTAATTTTTGCCCCTCCTCAAGCTTATTTTGTTTCCTATTACAGTTCAGCTTCCCCTCCTGTTATGTTTCCTCCATGCATGCACATACTGTGTTCTCATATTGTGAGTTTGGGCCGTCCTTTTTGCTCTGTGGCTGGAATGTTCTAGAGCAAATGTTGATGTCTCCACCTTCGCTTGCTAAAGATGTAGGTGTTCCCAGGCTGCAACTCCTCCTGTCCTAAAGTAAGCATCTACGTATGTCAGGTTAATAGAGTCCTAGAAATGTCATGTTTATTTCCACTAATTAGAATGGGAGAAATGAACTGGAGGTGTCTCTGTGTAGATATCTGGAGTTAGGTGAGACATCCATCCACTCTCACTTCAGCTTTCCCATTTCATGATCTCTTCACATGCATCTGGGTGCTGCCCTAGTCCAGGTCCATCTTATGAAATAACTCACTGCCTCCTGCTTGTTCTCTTCCTTGCAAGTGGACACAAGGGACTCTGATTTTGCAGGATGAGGTCTCGCAGTGCTGGCATGTTCGGGAGGGCAGCTTTAGACAGGTGGAAACTTGGCCACCCAGGATGAAATACTTTTGTTCCTCAAGCAGGGGACAGAACATTTTGCCTAAACAGCCTGAATTCTCACCTGCTTTTTTGTCACCTTTTACACCTACTCCAACACAGTGCAAAATGAATGTAAAATGCCAAGGGTGTGCAGTTCTGTCTGTATAACTGTGTGTATACACTACAGACCAGCAGGTGCAACAGCCCAGGGTTCAAGGAAGTGGGAAATCAAGACTAATATTGGGTAAAAAGCAATCTAAGAAATAGCCTCTCTGATGTAGGGGATCCCTAGGATAGCTATCTAGTGATCTCTCCAGGGATATCTTGCCCTCCTTTTCTGGGACGCTGAAAACTAGGCTGAAGAAAAACCCAGAGAACATACTGTGGAAATAGCCTGCATCAAAAAAAACTGGTGGAGGGTGAGTCAGATAAACCATCTCACCTCTCCTGGTGAATCAGAGGAGTGTGCTATTAACTGGCCCTGATGTCAGTAGAGTTGTGCTGCAGTGCTCCCTTTGCACAGAGAGAATCCTCTACTTTTCACTGCTGTGGTTTAACGGTGCCATGGCTTGAACTTTTTTTGTGTGTGTGCTACATTTTTTATCCCTTGTGGCACTACTACTTGCTAAAGTTCATTACTGTATAATATCACTAGGTTGTTTCTTTTACCTTGTCCCAAAGATCAATGAAACGCTGCTAAAGCTGCTAGGAAATAAGACATAGCTTAGCAGGGTGTAGCAGTGTGTAGGGTATTTCCCCTTACTGCTTCAACACTATCCAAGAAGAAAGAGTGGCTGGCTGAATTTTCTGTGATAATTTGTATTCAAAAAAGGTAGACTCCTTGTTTATACTTGGGACGTCCACAGTTATGAAAATTTGTTTCTAGTTTGCGATGTGTCTGGCATTTGAGTTGAGTGATTTCTCTCTGTTGACTTGAATATGTGGTGGTTGACTTGAAATCCTTTCTGCTGCTCCATGACCTCAGAGTCAGTCCAGGCTATTTCAGCCATGGCAGAAATCAGTGCAGTCTCTGGGCTGCTTCAGCAGGGAGTCATCTGCCTGCCACCAACTGCTCCCCAGAGAAGAGCAGTGTAGGCAAGGCACCCCTGCAGAATTCCTCTGCTAGTCAGGGAGATCTCTGGGCTCCTCTGGCACTCTCTGGAAATTCAGTTTGCCACTGTGGTGAGCCAACAGGGAACAAAACATGGCAGAAAGTTGTGTTTCAACCTGCTTAGTTATCCTAACTGCAAGAACAGCTGGACAACAGCAGGAACAACACAGGAAACATTGTGAGCTACCCCATGTCACAGGAGATGCCAGCTCCCCAACTTTGAGTACAACCAGATTTTCTGCCCATTTCACTAGGACACTTGTCAAGAGCCTACCACTGTAAGAGCTGGACCCCACTTCAGCTACTGGTGTAACGGGGCATCTGTGCAACTTAGTGGTTTGTATCTCTTGGCCAAGGCACTCCGTATCACAGCAGGCGTGCAGGACCTCCTGGAGTCTATCCCTGTGCTTGCTGCATTACAGGCCCTTCTGTTGTGCTGTCCTGAGGAGACTGTGGGCACTGCCAGCTAAAATCTGCGCATTTTTTCAGTAGGAAGACACAGAAAGTTTTAAACATACTCAAACACAGTGTCAGGATTTGTGTTCCTGAAGCTGCATTGCCTGTCCTTTGTTGCTCTTCCATTCATCTTGCATGTAAGTGTGGAAAAAACAAAAATTCTGCTTTACACGAGGATCTATCAGACCATTATAGCAAAGTGTGCTTGTTTCTGGCTAATGACAGGTTTTTGGCTCAAATTTCAGGTTTAGATAGTCACACATTGGGATTCTACTCTTGGCTCCATAATTCAACATGTCTCCTGCTATGAATTTTTGGAGAAGAGCAGGATAAAAAAGACTTCCCTCCCTCACAGTGGAGAGTCATTGTGGAAAATTAACAAAACTAGGGCAAGTTGGCCTGCTTTACCTTGAAATGCAACTTGCACCCTATTTTAATCAGTAGCCTGTTTTGTCTTTGCTTCATGGTTGTAGCAGTACCATATATAAAAGGGGTCCTTGAGTAGCATTCTGTTTAGCTGGTCAGTATCAAGGGGGCAAAAGTCCACAGATGTTTTTGCTGACAGGGGGTTTGCAGGTGCAGGGGCTTAGCCCATGGGGATATTCCCACAGAATTTTTCCTTTTGGCAAATCAACAATCAGAGTTTACTAAAAGACAAAAAGTATTTGAAGGTCCAGAAGCCTTTAATGAAGATGATTCAGGATAGGAAGGTACACAGATCTTAAAAGTGATCCATATGGATGTGGTGCCTAGGAACTTATATAAAAGCTAGGCTGAAGAGCTGAGGGGAAGAGGGAAGCAGGAATGCAGCACCTACTGCCAGTGTTGGAAGCAAATACAAGTCTGCCATCTGATGGCATTAAATGGACCAGGCTAAAATGCATAAACAGAAAGTTTCACATCCCAATTAACATTCTCACTAATGCTAAATATGGGTGTGAGGATGCTAAACTAAACATTGACTTGTGAACATCCATACTGTGAAGCTGACAGCATGGGCCATGGTGAGGTTTTTGAACACGCCAACTAGCTTTGCCCCAGACGGCTCCCAGACACAGCCACCCTGTTCTAGAGAGTAAGAGAGTTTAGCCATATGGACATGAGCTGTGTGGTGCCAGCTGGCCCCAGGGCCAGAGAACAGTCCGTCGCCCATTTTATTTGCTGGTATAACATACTCTGATAGCCCATCAGAGAAGCCAGGAACTGTCCAGGGACTCCGTAGTCCTCTCTGAACGACCACCGGAGATACAGTGATGCTACAGAGGTATGTCAAGTGCCAGCATTGAGGTATGTGACATACCAACCTCGTGGTCTGTCCCACACCACCCAGCCCTTCAGCACTTGTTTCTTTTCACAGTTTTTTATCCCAAGACTGGAATGATGCTGCTTGCTTGGCCTCTCTAGAGTCTATTTGTTTGTGTGTGTGGAAAGGGGAGTCAGTGAGGAATGGGGAGAGATAGAGATGGAGCAGACCAGCCACTGCAGTGCACTAGGATCCTTGTGCATTATTCTACCTTACAGCACTGGGTGAACAATTACCTTCTCCTGTAAAAGTGATCCACATGGTGCATAGACTCTGAAAGAGGCCCAGGACATGTCAGTGTACCCTGATCTAAAGGTGATGAGAAAGTCAGCAGGAACTTGGAGACAATTACATCCATCCTGCTGCAATGAAGGGGGCATGGTGTCTCGGGCTGGATGAACCCAGCAGCAAGATCACTCCAGCTTGAGGAATACTCCTTTCGTTTGCCTTGTCCCTCCCAGCTACAGGTTCTGATCTCCAGTCTAGTTATGGGATTACTTCTAGCGCTCATTTTCACTTCTCATGTGAATGGTGTCCCAGAACAAGGTGTCTGATTGACAGACAGACTCAGCCTCCACTTACACTCATCGCCTCCCCCAGGCACATCTCTCCACCCAGGAGGGCCCAGAAAACTGGAGAGTTGTGACAACCTCCCAGATGAAGGCTCCCATTCTTGAAGGCTAGAGACATTCCTCTAGATTTCTGTTCAGTGTAAGAGGAATCTGAATTGCAGGCTATAAAGTCTTTCCCTCTGGGTCTTGCAAGCTTCAAGAGCGTGTAGAGTTTTCTCTTCATGACCTCTTTAAGTCTTGGCTGGGAGGGACCGTAGCAGAAATTAGGGGGAAACAATTCAACAGTGGTTGGCACAGTCAATGGACTCAGTAAAATGGTGCATGATCTAGATGGTAAGCCAAGGGTCTAATCAGTGCACCTGGTGAAATGAATGGTTGCCTGCCACATCAGCAGTGAGTTAGGCAGCTCCTTCCAGTTGCATATGCTTTCTGCCAGGGCTGAAGGTGGTTTGTGAGAGCTATATACTTGGGCTGAACCCTGGCACGTTCTTTCCATGTAGGGACTTTGACACCTGGGTCACTTTGGGGAGAGAGAAGCCTGAAGCCACGCAGTCCATCATGCGGTGGCTGTGTGCACATGCAAGATGCTCTGAATCATGGCTGACTAACCCTGGACCATCTCTTTCCCCACTAGATGCTGTAGAAGAAACCAAACCTACTGAAAGTGCCCAGCAGGAAGAGGTGAAAGAAGAAGAGAGCAAGGCGGACCAAGAAAATGCCTGAACATTAAGAAATGACTCCCCATTGCCCCTCCCTCCCTCCCCCTATCTTCTATCCTTCCTTCCCATTCCAATCTCGATCTCCCCCCTTCCTGCTCACCTCTGTGAGCCTGTCCGTCCCTCTCCCATTCCCACTTAAACCCTTTTTCTCTCTGTGTGGCAAACATTTAAAGAAAAAAAAGAAAAAAAAAAAAAGCAGGAAAAATCCCAGTCAAACAGTGTGGCTTAAACATTTCTTTGTTTCTTGGTGTTGTTATGGCGAGTTTTTTGGTAATGATGATCCAATCATTTTGGGAAAATTCTTGCACTGTATCAGAGTTCTTTGACCTGGCGCGTGCGTGTGTCTGTCTGCCCACCGCGAGCGCGCTCTCTCTCTCTCTCTCTCTCTCCTCTTCCTCTCTCTCTTCTCCAAGTGTGTGTGTGCGCAATGTTACGTTCATCTGAGGAGTCCAGACTTACCGAGTGAGTTAAAAGAAAAGAGGAAAAAAAAAAAAAAATTCCTTTTCTTCCTTTTTCAATGTGATGGAATGAACGAAAGAAAACAACAAAAAAAAAAAAAGAAAAAAAAAGACCAAACCAAACAAACAAATGAATGAAAAATCATTCTAAACCCCAGTTTGTTTTCAGAACTAGAACAACAAAAAAAAAAATGTGCCAATTAGCGTAATGCTTGGCTCCAGGCTCCTTTTTCAAACTGAACAATAATTATAATAAATGAGAATAATGATCATTAATACTACCGTGTCGCATTTCTATGCTGCTGTACATCCTGCTAGCCTGCCAGCTGAATGGTGGGCCACTTCTTGCATGGCCCCACTGTGTCCTTGGCCATGAGTCAGTGACCGACCACACTCCTAGCACTGCCCAGGGGATTTTTAAGGGAAGCAGGCTTGGATTTTGAGTGAGATGTTAGCACCAGCTAACATAAATAATGAAAGTAGCAAAGACAGTTTTAGGAAAGAACAAAATAAGCAGTCCTCTAGGACACCTCTAGACCCTGATTTGGAGAAGCATGGTGACGTTGGAGGGATGACCCTGGGCAGCCCTGTGGGTCCCAGCAGAGGAACCAGGTTTGGTTCATGCTGAAGGTCTAACCCCTGCCAAGGGCCACACCAGGGGCTGTGAGGGGAGAGGGTCTGGGGTCTGAGCTCCCCCCAGCAGCAGGCTGATGCTTACCCCACTGGGCTGTGGTTGGAGAAGTCATTGAGAAAGATATTGTGGCCCTCCAAAAATGTTGCTTGGCAAAATAAATTGGGCCAATGCACTGAGTAAATAGGTACATAGGCAGGACACAAGGTCTGGTAGCATCAGAGACAGTTGAGAGCACTTTTAAGAAATACCTCATTTCTGCTCCCTGGTGAAACCCAGGTTGGGTGACCCAGCTCTAATGAGGACCAAGGCTTTTAGATGTTGTTTATGGCCTTCCTCCGCAGACAGCTAAAAGCCGGGCACAGGCTTGGCACAGGCAGAGCACCACCTTGTCCATCTCCACTGCCATTTGCCACGGGGTGTGGGATATTCCTTGGTGCATGCCAACTGCATGCCCGTAGACCCAGCCTGTACTGGTGGAGGACTGAGAGATGCCCAGCCCTGAGGCTGAATGGCTTTGGGGATCCGCTGTTCTGTTTATGAGCTGCAAGAGTGAACAGTTAAAATGTATTCACTAATAAGTGGGCTTTCATAAAAGCCCAGTTAATGCTCTTTCACTGCCCTGATTATTAGTATGTGCTTCCCCACAGCTTGTGCAGGGTTTTCCTGGGTGCACTGGCAATGACAGCCAGGGGACTCTGCAGGTTTGCTGTACAAAGGTGCAGGGCCACGTTTAAATTAGCCTCACAGCAGTAACACCAAAAAGATGGGGTCTGCTGACAGCCCCACTGGCCCTTGGTGGTTGATGCTTGGAGTGGCCACCCTACAGCCTTCAGAGAGCTGGCTGGCCCTCCCTACTCCTTTGTTCTCCTCCATCTCTTTGTTGGAAATAGGGAGAAAAGATGAACTGTGTCTCCTCAGAGATGATCGATTTGAACATAGTCGGCTCACTGGAAGTGCCATCAAAACACGTCAGGATTCATTTCGTGTGCTTCCTGGCGTTGTGTAGAAATAAGAGAGAGAGAGAGTGGGAGGATTTTAAAAAAGAGAGGGAAAGAGAGAGTGGGAGAGAGATTGGACAGAGATTTTTAAAAACAGGGATTAGAGAGATAAGGGGGGGAAAGATTTTCGAGTGGATAGATGGATGATAGGGAAAGAGAGGGGAGTATAGCTAGAGTAAGAAAGATTAGAGTGAAAAAGATGAGAGAGAGACGGGAAGAAATTAGGTAACATGGAGCAATAGATGATTGATAGAGATAGTGAAACGTAGCTAGCTAAAGTAGATTAGACAGATTAAATAGGTAGAAGGATGGGCTGACTGACAGATAGGTATTGTGTCATACTTCATAAACGATATATATGCTAATATTCCCATGTCATGATGGGTGGTAAACCCTGAGACACCTTCCAGCCTGACCTCAATTCAGCAAATGTAGCGCGGACATCAGGCATTGCTTGGACCGTATGTCAGGTCTCACCACCCTGCCCGTTTCTGCCGTGGAAGCGGCAGGGGGGGGTGGATGGTGTTTGGGGAGGGAGATCGCTCTGATGGACACGGGGGGCCGAGGCGTAGGGAGGAGAGGCGTAGAGTATGTTTGCTGTTCATAGCACACGAGGTGCTCAGCCCAGCTCAGATGTTGCAGACGCCCCGTGTCTCTAGCACTGAGTCAAGAGAACTGAGGTTCAACTCTCAGGATTTGTGGGAGAGGTGTTTGGGAGGAGGTAGGAAGGAGAGAGAGAGCATGGTTTTTGTTTAGCCTCATCTCCTGTCATGACCATTTAAAAGAGTTTTCTTAAGGACTGTCTTGCCTGTTTCTGCAAAGACCATGTGGTCTCCCTGCTCTTCTGACTTCAGACCCCAAACTTTTAATCTTACCTCCACTTTACTATTACTATTTTTAACTTTATAAGGAAAAGAAAACTGCCTCTCATGTCTTCCTGGACATAGGCCTTCCTCCCTCCTCAAAAAAACAGAGACATTTTTCTCTCCCCAGAGATGCTTTATCTTTGCATTTCGCATGTTGCCTCCTCCTTGGCTGATGGTTGGGGCATCGTGTGCATTTTGTCACCGTTCTTAAGAACATACTTTGCCATGTTGCTTAGAGAACAAAGGTTGCATTTTGTGTTTTGGGTTTTTCCCCCCACAAAGAGAACGGGGTATGTGGTTACCAACTGCAAACCTAAATAATTTAAATACTGATTCCTCTCCCTTGGTTCCAGTTTAAAATTACTAGCTGTAACCAAGCAGCCCCCCCTAATCTTTCTTATTGTACCATGTCCTGATCCTGCCAGAGAGTCAGGGTGAAGAGAGCGTGAGAGAGAGCACACAGACAAACCCTGCCTTGAGCAGGCAGTGGCTTAATGTGTAATACACAAGATTTGTATAGGAAGCTGGGCTGTCTTCAGGGTACAGGAAGAGAGCAGAGAAAAGCATTTGGATTTCCTTGAGTTGCCTCTTCAGCCAGATTTTTAAAAGGCTGAAAGGAAACAGTATAAAGGATATAGCATGGGACGGAAGCTGGAAGGAGAACAGGGGTATTTGAGGAACAATTTTTCTAGCAGGATATCAAGTGAGCTGAGAGCAGCACAAGAGGCAGGAGGTCCCAGAAGAGTGAAGCAAAGAGTACCCAGCAGAGTAGTTAGAGCTTTTCCTGATGCAACAACCAACACAAATTCCCCAGGGAGTATATATATCTAATCCTCTCTCCCTGAAGAGGATTTTCCTGGAGGTGTCTGTGGTTGTTACTTTATGTATGGAGAGGGAAGGGCTTGTCGGAATGACTCACACTGGGAGCGTGTGCCTGACCTCATATATGGTGCTGTGGAAATTCAGAGTCCAAGAGGGGCTTTTTCAATGTCTCTGTAGTAAGATATGCTAGTGATCCACCTCTACACTGAATGCTTGTACCAGCTGTAGGCCAGCTCTTGACATTTCACCTCATCTAAACTAAGCCTTGGAAAAGTATAAAAAATTCCAACCTAACACCCCCACCCCCGTCAATGCAGTAGATCATTCGCATGAATTTGGTCTGCTTTGCAAGGCTTGTGGTGTCCACAGACTGTTTGCATTGATAGCATATAAAACCCCACAACCCTTGCAATAGTTGCATCATCCAAGAAGCTCCACCGTGAGCCATGTTCCAAAGGGAGAGGAAGGGCATTCTGCCGAGATCCCTTCAGACCCGGTATTTTCCAACCCCAAACCCTAATGCAGCCCCACGAGAGGCCTTAGCTAGAAGGAACTCACCTATGGTGGCAACGTAAACACCATCACTTGGGGAAAGTGTCACTCCAAAAGAAAGAAATGGCCATGACCGGAGGAGAGGGTTTTAGAAAGGAAAGAAGAAAAAAAGAGAGTTCATACCAAACTCCCCAGAGGAGAATTATTTCTTTTTTCCTGCACTCTCTGAATAGCAAACTACTACGTGAGGCTTTTTGTACTGAAGGTCTGGTGTTTGTCATAGGTGTCTTAGGAAGGAAAGAGAGTGGCTGTGGTTTGCGGAGGTGGAAGGAAGGATGCGAATGAATGTTTTTGTGGCCACTCTTGGCCAAGAAGTCTATTCAGTGGTCGCCTGCAGCTCAGCGATGTTGAGGGGGTGGTGGTGGTGGTGGTCCTCTTCCAGGCCTGTGCTCAGATCCCCTGCTTTTCCGCATTGCCACATTAGCACTTTCACTGGATATTTAGAGCACCTCAGGACTGGTTCTCCTCTCGCTCACACTGGGGTAACTCAGGAGTCGCTCCACTGGAACCAGTGGTGTTAATCTGGTGTGAAAATAATGCGAGAGGAGGATTCAACTCCTCGGGGGGGGATTTTCCAGGTCCCCGAGGGGGAAAAAAAAATCAATGGGAGTTACATGTCTAACTGCCACTTGTGCCTGTGAAAGTCTGCCCCTTATCTACCCGTATGTATATAGGGTACAGTTTTCAGAATAACCTAAGTGACGTGGGCACTTGAGAGCACGCATTTCACTGGCTTTCAAAGAGACATAAGCTCCTAAGGCCCAGATGCTGGAGGATGGCTAAACTCTCTGAAGCGAATATGGGGTCTTGGGCCTAAAATTCTCCAGTTGCTTTCCAAATGGAACTGAAGATCATGAGTCATTTAGGTGGTCCTGAAAGCGCTACCCTCTATCCATTTTTCAGGGTGTTGATCTCAGGTCATGTGCGAGCCTGCATTCTTGCCTACAACGCTTTATTACTACATTCCTCTGTTGAGCAATACTTGGAAGAAGAGGTGAAGGTTGAGATTTGCAGAACAGGCTAGTGATCCCAGTGGCTCACGTCTGGAGTGCCCAACTTGAGAGACACCTTGCTGGGGCCCAATCCACAGGTCCCCTGTACACTCTGAACATCAAGATTCATGTATTACACACCCAGAACCACTGGTCACTTCCCAAAAAGAATCCCAGCCTGAGACCTAGACTACTCTCACAAAAGAAAATCCTAGGTGAACCGTTCATCCAATAGCTTGGTTTTTCTGCTCATGCCTGTTCCCAATGAATGAAACACATCCCTGTGCATCACCTAAGCCCTATTTTGAGGAGTTACACTGGCATACAGCTGAAGTAACAGTAGTAAATTGGGGCCTCAAGAAGGCGGCTACAGCCTAGAGAGTATTAAGAACTGTGACGTGTCTGGAAGCTAATAAGAGCAGAACTTGACGATTAGAGCGGCCCATTTCCGATGCTCTTGTGTGAGGATCTGGAAAGAGTCTCTCACTCATTGTACTTGTGCATTATGAATGTGTCCATCTGCAGAGATCTAATGTACACATATGTCCTGAATATTGTCCTAAGGTTGCAAGCTTCAAAAATGAGCAGAAAACATTCCTGAGAAGTGAGAATAATACAGATGTCTGTATTTGAAAAATTGGTTCAAATAAAGTCTCTCACTTATAGATACGTGTAGTTGTGTGCAATTATTTGCTCCTGGAATAGAAGTTTCTCCTTTGTGTGGGATTTCAGTGCTTTTATGAAAAATCTCATTCCATTCTCCCTTGACCTTCTCAGTCAAGTCCTATTCTGTGGAAAGAAATACTTTCTACTTATTCTGTTTGCGCAAAAAAGCTATGTTAAAATGAAGGGGTGATATAAAAGATCTGGTATGTTTTTACTGTTGTTAAATATCTGTTGAGGTAGAAGATACGGCCCTGATGCAACATGTGGTCTCCCTGTGCAAAAGCAGTGGGTATTTATATAATAAGAAACAGACATCGCCGCAGACGCTGTTGACCCAGGAAAGGCTAGAGCCTGGCTGCCTAGAGACTGCCCAAAACCAGGCTGAACCAAGGAAAGCTGTGATTTGGCACCACGTATCAGCAAAATGTCCACAGCAAAATGCTGGGCCCAGGATGTTGCAAGGAAGGGAATATGCTTGGGTGTAGAAATGGTGGTGTGGGTCACCGTTCATTAAAGCACTCAGCATCTTTAAGGAAAAGTGAGTACAAAATGGAACAATTTTTCTTTAGGCAATTAGGCAATCTTGTGCAAGTGTATCTAAAGGTATCAAATTCCTCATTGGGTTTAAAGCTTCAGTAGTTCGCTGGGAAACTCCAGAAGTTTTTGAGCTAGGAATAAATATTTCGGCACCTAAGAAGTCCCACCAAGTTCTTTTCCCTTGGCATCAGCTTTGTGCCAAGTGCAATGAAATATGAACAGAGCAGCAATTGCTGCCCAGGCTGCACTAGGCTGCTGACTTAATGCTGTGCTGTATCTGTCAGCAGCTCAAGAGCAGAGCTGAAATCAAGCATTTTTATCACATCTATTCATCCCAGGAAGCTTTGCAACCACTATTTAGAAATCACTTGCAACTCATCTCTGAAATACAGCAGCTGGCTTAGCAAGGGCCCAGGAAAATTCCTGATGAGGCTCCAAGGAGCTGCCTGGGAAACAGAGCAGACCTCGGCATCTCACATGGGTTCTGGACAAAGTGCCAATTTACAAATGAAAATGACACAATTAGATGTCTGTATTCTTGCATGTAATCATCAGTTGCCCCGTGGCTTCTCCAAAAAAGGCGTGTACTCCATTTTGTGTGCAAACAAATATTTAGCATTCAAAATCAAGTGGTTTCAATTAGCCACATCACTGGATTGAGATTGCCGGGCTCAACCCTGGCAGATTGGCTTTGCTTCAGGGGCAAAACACCTGCGAAGGGGCAGCCAAGGGCTTCCCTCCAAGTAGATGTTTGTCTGGGGGTAGCAAGGCTGCCTTGCACTCTTTTATCTTCTACACAGCAGAGGGGGTGCAGGAGGCAGAACGGTTGTCCCATGGTACATGTGCTATCTGAAACACTCAGATCAATGTAGATCTCTAACAGAGACTTTCTAACTGGGCACGCAAAGCTTGTTGTGTGTGATTTCCAGTGTCACACTCAACACTGTGAGCTGGAAAATAAACTTTCTGCCTGAATCGTACAAAATGACCTGTGACTCACCTTGGGTGTTTGTCCCCCATTGTTTTTTTGCCTTGATGAACCCCCCTTAGATCACTCATTACATATACAGGCTGCACCAGCAGCCTTTCCCTGGCTTCTGGGAGATGTCAGGGAATGATGTGTTTCCCATTCCCATGGTGGTCCCCTGGTTTAGCCCACACTGGGCTGGGGGAAAACCTCCCCTCCTTTGGGAAACCACAACACGAGCTTCAGTTTTGCCTGCTTTTTGACAATGACAACAGCTTCAGGGCAGACTTGCCACCTTTATTGGTCTACTGAGGTCACCGGCAAAAAAAACCAGTGTTTCTCATATTATTACTCAAATTTCTGTCTGCTACCCTTTACCCATCAGGCAGAATGAAGCACCCTGTAATAGACATTTACAGTCTCCTAGCTGCCACACTTTGCCCTGTTTTACCCCTGTATGTAGAGCTGGCATCCAGACGGACAGGGGCTGCTGCCCTCTGAAGATGAGCAGAAAAAGCCAGACAAAGGAAACAACGCATTTCTGTACCTAGGATCACTTTTGTTTATTAAAAATGAAATTATTTTTCTCCATGTAGGGACACTTTTGTTTATTAAAGAGGAAATAATTTTCATTTATCTTGGCATGGAACAGTGAACATGAATAATAAGAGAGGCAAGGAAGTGAAAGTTCATTTCTCATGGAGGAGCACCACTGGCTCTGCAGCTGAGAGACGGGATTTGGAGAGAGGAGGTAGTTTGTAGGAGAGAGACTGCCATAGCTGCAGAAACAGGCTTGGGGTTCTTCAGTCTCTGTAAATGCATTAGCCTAAAACCCAAACAACAAGCTGGGTATAGGTAAAAAGGCACTGCTTTGTGCTTAATTTAATTACGGTAGTTGATTAAGCAAGTTATGAGTAAAATGTAATTAGCACTTCGGGAGCAATGGGTGGACGCTAAGCCAAGAGAGAGATAAGACTCATTATCTGTGGTGGGAGAGAGGAAGGGTGGTACAGGTCATCGCTGGCTGGATAACAAGGAAGGGTTAATTGGGGTGAACTGAAAACTGCTGCTGAGGTCTCTCTCTACTGAGCCCATGATTAGGCTCTTTGCTGCCTCGAGACAGCGTCTTCTGAAGGACCGTGACCCAGAGAGGGAAAAACAGTTTCTCTTGTTGGAGGAGAGGTCTAATGGAGGAGGTTCCATTTTCCCACTCTGCACTGGGTGTGCTGGTCCGTGGCCGTTTGCTATATGCAGAGTCTGTCAGTTGGTCTGTGGTTTAAGTTTTGTTGGGCCTCGTTCAATTCCTGTCCATGCAGCAGGTCATGTTTAAGCGCAGGGATGATTTCACTGTGGGTGCTGTGGAGCAGAGCCTTCTTCTTTGTGTTTTGCCCAGGGCCTTAGGCTTTTCTTCTTGTGTCTCTTTCATTTTGAGGCAAACCTGAGTGATTTAGGATCAACACAGCAAAAGCTAAGAAATTGCTAGATTTAATGGTGTCTAACAAGGGAGACACTAGTGGCTTTGGATGTGGAGAACCAAGAAGCCCTGGAGAAAAAATCCACGAGGACCAGCCCCGTGAGTGATGACAGGTCACTTTCTCTAGAAGCCACCTTAAGACCAGAAGAAAATTCCTGGTTGAACATTAGCACCTGGCAAAGGCTTGAGCAGTTTCTGAGCACTGGCACTTTGGCTTCCTGACCCCATGGCTTCTCAGTACCAAAGAGGAGACCTACAGCCATGGGTTGCCACCCCCTGGCTCCTCTCCACTCATGACAACCAAGCCTGGTGCCGGCCAGGGCATTTTTGGGAGTCGGAGCTGGAAGAGCAGAATGCTCAGGGTGCATGGACTTGAAAGACGTCACGTGCTGACAGGTCCCTAAGGAAAAACTGAAGACACTGGGGGCATCACCACCCTGTCTCATGTCCAAGGGGAGGACGAGGAAGGCTTGCTCATTGCTGTGAAGGCTGGTGGCTGGGGAGGGCTGTTGGGACTCTCTGCCTCCCAGCCCCTCGCCGGCGGAGAGCCCATTAATAAGGCTTTTCCAGCCTGTCACTTCCACGCCGAATCCTTTGAAAGCCGTGCTCCTCTGGGCCCATTAGAGGGAGGAACTGTCTCTGCTGAAACATATGGGGCTGTCAGGCTCTGTCTGGCTGTTACTCTGAAAGCTGCCACTGCAGCTTTAGCTGTTTGCTGACAGGGGGTAAAAGCCATCCTGAGGAGACTGTGATGAGGATGGGGGCTTGGTAAGGGGCTTGGGGAAGATGGGAGGTGAGCTGGAAAGGACGCTGACACACAGTGTGCCAGTAGTGGTGGGCTGATATGGGAGGGCATCATGTTAAAAGCCAGCCAAAGGGCTTCTGGGCAGCTCAGGGGGAGTCTGGCATGCTGTGAGTGTGACAGTCGGAAGAAGTTCCTCTGACAACAACGGGAGGAAGCGGGGTAGTGAATATTGGGTAGGGATGTAGGGGCAGGCTGTGGTGGCAGATGATGTGGCTGATGGTAGAGTTGTTTGGGCTTGTCTGAGGGTGGCAGCGGTGCTGGGTGGCTCTGTGGGGATGGTGCAAAAGGGAGGCTTTGGGTAGCATCATGCAGTCACACTGGACTGGAAGTTGCTGGGTGCATTCCTGACATCGCCTGAATGCCGCTGGAGCTCCTCATTAAGCAGCACACCCACCCCCCACCTCCATTTGTAGAGACTGAAGAGGATTTAATGGAGTCCCTTGACTTTTTCTTCTGAAATATTCATAGGTTTTAGCAGTCCATTTCATGCTCACCTCCTCCTCCATTAGAGAACGTCGAAGAGGGACTGGGTGGAAAGTACACTGCTGTGGAGCCAAGGAGACAGATAAAGGGACCTCTGGCTCTGACCAGAGGCTGCTGGGAAGTGATCCACTCCCAGACTGCTCCCTATTCCTCTCACCAGGCCCACAAAATTACTTGAAATGAGCCCTGGGCAGCACACACAGGGAGGTGATTAATACAGTGGGAAAGGAAGGAAACCAATTAAGCGGAGAGCGCTATCTGGAGTTGCTGCCCCCCCACCCCCCCGTCACACGCATACACCCCGCATCTGTCTCCCTGCCCATCTCCATAAGGCCAGGAGCTCTGTAAGAATCACATGGGCTGATGAAAAATGCCTGGAGGCAATTAGTTTCCTCCTTGCCTCAGCATTAACACTGTCCGAGGAAACAGGGAAAGTCCAGAGGTTTGAATGAGACAGTGTAGAAGCCTGTTGGATTTTGGATGCCCCTGTCTGCAGTTCCTGACACAGCAAGCAGCCTGCTAGAAGTATGGAGAAAAGGTGTAATAATAGCCATTGCACTGCTATATGAAATGTCCCAAAAGATGAGAGCCAGGTGGGATCTCAGAGCATCACCTGCATCATGCCCACCTTGCACAAAGCAAAAGCAACTGGACTTGTGGCACATCGCACCACGATATAAAATAGATCTTTCTCAGGTATAATCATTTCCACTTTCTTGCTTTGTGTCTCTCCGGTCTGACATTTTCCAAACTAGTTAGGTACTAAAATAGGACTCAAATAGTCTAACTAACTGATATATCCCCACCAGAGTTCCAGAACCAAGTATCTGACATTTTGGGTGTGGGGAGCGGTGCAACTCTCTGCTCCAGATTCAAACCTCTTTTGTAGCAGCCCCACTCCTAAAGCTTCCAGCTTGAAGTCCTGAATTTTTATCAAGGACTCCACAGACTACAGTAGGACCTGGATAGTGCCCTAAGAAAACAGATTGTTTCTGCACCAGTGCTACCACAGCAAAAAGGACAATCGCAGCAAAAAGGACAAGAGGAGCTCAACAAAGGGCTCCCAAGTCCACTTGGCTTCACTCTGCATTAGCACTTGGATGAACCAGAACAGCAAAATCTTCATGCTAACGATCTGTTCACTCTGGCTGACAGAGACAGAAAGTGGGATTATAAAATGTACAAATTCCTGTGGTTCCTCCCTGCTGGATTAAAAAACTGAACAAAGTCACAGATGCAACAGCACCTATTTATTCTTACTTTCAAAACACTTGTCAGGCTGCTTCCCCTTCCCTCCAATACAGACACACACACGCATGAATGTGCCCCGGGAATCAGATGTTTATGTAAGCATTTGCAGGATGTTCCACGTCTTCCTGAAATGATAATCAACATACCCAGAATCAGCTTAATTACTAAGTATTCATCATACGCCCACAGGCTCTTCCACGGCAGCTCCACACAGCATCTCTGTGAATGAGTCTGCACGTTTTCCCCCCGCCGCCAAACGCTGCTTATGATCAAGAGCTCCAGCCCTTACATCTGAGCTGTTGGGTTGTCTGCTTGCTTATTTATTTATTTAATTGTTTGTTTATTTATTTCCGGGCAGGGAGAGAGAAGTTTGTAAAGCTTTGTAAAGCAGTGGCAGTGCACGAGCAGACACAGAGAGCACCTCAGGGTGAGACTTGGCTATCTATACCTTTTTGTAGCACTCCCTCCATGCAGAATTATCCCGGTTTAAAACAAGTCAGATCAGAGGTTTAAACGTGCCAGGTCCATTGTCAGGCAATTAGCTCTCTCTAGAAAAAGCACAAATCAAGAATCTAAGTAGCAAGAAGTGTGAAACTGCAAAGTTTTGCTTTCCATGGGTTGCACCCTGACACATACAGGTGCTCAGCAGACAGGCACTTGCAAAAGAAACCACAGAACCTCTTGGTTTAGCTGAGGCAGTCAGAAAATACGCTGCTGAGGTAAGAAAAGAAAGCACTCCATGAGGTAGCAAAGTGCATCTCCTTAAGAAAGGGCATCATGGCTCATCAGAACTTTTCTGAAGGATCTTCTGGACTGAGACTACGGGCATCTGCAAAGATCATGGTCATGCTTCACTTCCCATCAGTGTACTTTCTATCAGCCCCACAGAAAACAATCCCTCATATAACTTCTCAGGTGATTTCACAGAGGTACTAAGCACAGGTGGAAGAAAGACTGAGGCTCTTTCTCATCGCTCTGTGGTTTCCATCTGCCTCTGTTAGCCTGACAAGGTTTGAACTCTTCACACAACTGTAGCTGCCTTCATTTTCTTCTCTGTGGCATTGCACTTGATGATCCTACCACAGTGTAAGTCTCTACACACACTTAAGGCCATTAAGGTCACACTTCTCTAGTTTATTGCTTTCTTGAGGAGCTTGGGAACCACAGAGCCCAGAACCAGAGAGCCCCTTTCTGTCTCTGTTGTGCTTGCCCCATCACATGGCAGGAAGTTTCCCTTCATTTAAAGTATAAATCCTGGTGTCAGATGTACCCTGAAACAGAGATACAATCAAACCAGCATTTTGATCTGAAGCAAAGGAGAAACTCACAAACACAGGTTCACTTCTCCACCCAGGCATATTTGCACACAGGAGGTGTGAGTTTTCCTCTCTGGTCATACAGGAAAATTCTAAAATGTCCAGAAATGATTTTGCAAAGTCTCCCATATCCCAATTTAAGGACCCTTTGTATGAACCAGCCCTTGCTGATACAGGCACTTGGCTGTTGGTTGCCATCACTAGTAAATGAGACACTCCAGCAGCGTCTGGGTGCCCAAATGGCTGGCCACCAGGTCTAGCCATTCAAATTAGGTGTTAGCAATTGCGAGACTAAGGGACATGGCTGGTGATGCCTCCAGACCCCAGAACTCTTCCAGCCTCAGCGTCCCAGTATTTCTATCACACTGTACCCAGGAGCTGTCAGTACAACAACATTATCCTGGCAACCCCTGGAGCGCCACGCCAAGGATGATTATCACAACGCTGGGTGGTGAAGGCTTAGATCCTCCAGACATTTTTGCAACACCTACCTCCAAATTGCAGAGCAGGGATCTGCTGCTTGCCCGGGGGCACGGGAAGAGGCTGTGGCAGAGCGTACAACTGAGCTCCTCTCTCAGGATTTTGTGCAGATCAGATCAATAACTACTGCTCTGAAGTATTTATTCTGCAGGGAAGAGGGCGGGAATAAAACATACCTTTAAGCCTTGTTAAAAATACATGCCATGAAGGCAGCTGTCTTCTAAGGGTAAAAATGTCTCCAGGGATGATCTCTGGGGAACGCCTCTGTAAGCAAAACACCCAGGGGGTAAAAGTCTTCTTGGGACCATCTCTGTAGGTGAACGCTCTGTTAAGTGGAATGCCTCAGGAGAGCACGTACCCATTCAGTGTGCTGCCTACTTCTGTCTTTCCCCAAATAGTGCTTCCCATCATTGTGACACCGAGTAAGCCTGCGGTAGTTGCAGAAAAGTCTGCACATGTCCGCTAAGGGCTTTCTTTCAATTCATCTTTCTTAAGCTCATAAAGATAAAATTTTAAGCCTAGAAACGCCTTTTTAGCTCACTCAACTGCTCATCAGTTGCCAGCTGAGCTGTGCACGGAGCCTCAGCACTGCACATGGGCACGGGCCTCCACTTGCAAACAAGCACCATCAGCCACCCCCTAATGCTTTTGTTAATGCCCAGGTTTAAATGCCACTGTCACCGAAGGGGCAGTACAGCGACAGCCACTTGAACTGGGCAGCCTTTGCCATGTTGTGACACAGTAGCTGGTGCGATAGGGAAAGAGAACGAGGATTTTCAGGAGGCCTTGGCATAAGGAAGGCAAAGCACGACTAAATCAGTGACTCTGGGGTGAACCCTTTGCACATTGCTGGGGAACAGGAGAGTCAGGGGTGGCAACACCCCAGTAGCACTGCAGGGTTTGGAGATGGGACAGGCACAGAGCCATGCAGCCTGCATGGTAGCCGCAGCCGAGCATCCCTCTGCTGCTCAAAACAGACCAGCCCTGCTTTCTGCTGCTGTTAAGACTGCTGGAGGGGAAAATTAGATTTGCCTTTTGTTCAGCAAGCCTCACGGAAAGCCTCAGCTCAGCAGCTGGTCGAAAAGCAGAACCTGCTCATGGTGCTTGCACTTGGGTATTGGCTCAGCTGAGAGACACCCCAAGATTTGTACCTTCTCCTCTCAGCTGGCTCTGACAGCTCATCCTGGGGTAGAGGCCTGGGTCCCTGCCACAGAGACATCAGCCTCCCTCAGCAGCTATCCCCACTACGCTGCTTGGAAGAGGAGAAAGCCATACTTTTAAACAATGACAGAGATCCTTGGAATCCATTTTGCTAAAACCAGGCTCAAGACCCATGGTGCATGTGTGTACTTCCTTGGCTGACTGTGGATGCCTCCCAGATACACCCTGCCCTTGTCCCATTTTCATCCCACCAGAGAATGTCATGGCACATCCTGATGACACGCAGCTGGAGAAAGGGGGCTCTTCTCCTTTCCTCACATTAACCTTACTGTGTTCTGGCTGATCACCGCAGAGGCAGTTCCTGTAACATTTTCTGTCTGAAAGGCACTGATGCCAGAGCAGCATTTAAATTTATGTTCCCATAAAATATTTTTTCCATAAAACATTTTTTCATAAGCCATGGGACAGATTGGAATATGACAGGTTCAGCTGTCACTGGATGAAGGGAAGAGCAGAAGCGACAAGAAATTTTTTAGGAGAACTATATTAAACTCTGTGTAGGATTCTGATTTAGTAGTAGCAGCAAAGTGAAATTTGAGCTGGTATTCCATTATCCTGTGTGCAGCACACTCTAATAGCACTTCCATTCATAAAAGAGTTCAGCTTCTGTCCTTTAATGTTGATCTTCTTTTTTTTTTTCTCTAGAGCAGTTTCAACACTCAATGGATTTGCCTTCCTGTGTATAGGAAAGAGACAACACCTTTCCAGGCTGCCAGCTTTGTATTTGTGTGTTGGATTTCAGGAATATATCCTCTCGACAGCGCGTTATTTCATAGAGGTGCCCCTCTGCAAAGCTTTTTGTGAACATTCGGTGGGGCTGTGTTTCTTTTCCCTTCTTCTGGACTAGTAGAGGGCAAGGTAGAGCAGGTAGATAGGCAACAAAAAGAGGGAAGCTACAAAAGGCTGGGCTAGGAAAGGGCTGGGGAGGAAAACTGGTTTTCTGTTTCCACCTGACCAGGTCCCAGTGACCCATTAAAAGTGCGTGACTTGCCTGGTTTTGCAGAAATCACAGCGTGTAGTCTCACCGGAGGGTTTGCAACGCCTCTCCCGCTGAAGTCTGGCTTGAACTAGAAATCCTTTGTTCTCTTTGGCTCTGCCCTCACTCGCAGAGTCAGCCTGTACAGCCAGCACCCAGGCAACTGCGGAGCATCTGCCTGCACACGGTAAGGGATGAGCTCCCAGCCCATCACAAGCAGAGGTGCAATGTTCTCACTGCCCTCACTCCTGAAAATTCCATCCCTTCCTGTTGGAAATTCTAATAATAGGCCTCACTCTTTACTGATATTTTCCTAGCACCTCTGCAAGGTGAATGCAAAGCGTTATCAAATCCCAAATGTATCATTTTGCCCCTGCTTTCTGGTGGCATAATAGATAAATCACCCTTTACAGTGAGTTCAGTCTGATTTGTCTCCCTTCTCTACTCCTTCCTATCAGATATTGCAGCACTTCTACCTCTTTCTGTCTCCCAGGTCCTGCAAGACACACAGCTACTTCTAGACAGCCTCTTTCTACACCACTGTTAAGTTACTAAGCAGCTGAGATAAAAGGTTCCCACCTTCATAAATAATCAATGCGGGCCAAATGGCTCGTGCTTGCTCAACAAAATCATGCACTAGAAACAGAAATGGAAGAGACAAATGCTAACCTTGCAAGGAAATTAACTGCCTAACACCAATAAAGGTGGAGAGATTTGAAAAACAGAGAAGCAAGAGAATTAGAGTAGAAAACAAGGGAGCTGAGCACCCATCAGACACTTCCCTATGTAGCCATACTGCTTTCATCTGTTTGTAAAGTGTCTCAACACTGGCTCTGATTTTAGATAATTTGCTTATTACAAGGAAATTATTAGAGCAGCCTGGTACCTGGCAGCACACTCCAGCCCCTGGGCGAGACTCAGCCTCTGCTGTTCTACCCCTCTTGGCAGAGTCCCACTGCCTTGTGCCTCTGACAGGTTTGCCAGCTGTCATTTGCCAGCACTGGAGGGACATAGATGTGCAACCAGCATCAGAGGGACCAGTGAGCCCAATGTCAGAGGTCCTTAGCAGGCACAGGGTGTGCACAGAGCAGGCCAGGTAGCCCTTCTCCAGGGTTGCCACTCCTGTACGAAGGGCAGCTCAGCTCAACAGGCTGTCCAGCCAACCTAATTTCTAGGGCAAGATTGCCATTATGGGAGAGCAAGTTTTCAAGGCTCCAGAGTAGAATTATACCTGTCCTTTGCCTCTATGGCATGTGTCAAGCACAGAGTCCCATCACTATACGACCTGGGTGAATACCTCCTGTTTGGTAGGTTGTACATATAATAATTACTCGTCCATAGGAGAGGAGCTCACTAGCCAGCACAGCAAACTCATTGGTGTCAGGATATCGATGCTGATCTTCACCACATGGACATGTCTGTGCCTAGAACCAGAATTGCACAGTAATCACAATAATCTTTTCAGGTGACAGAGCTGTTGCGTGAGCACAAATAGTACCATCGTCCTGTTTCTCTTGGGGTCAGGAGAACTCCAAACCTACTCATGCTTGATTTGCCACCAAGTAACCTCTCACACCAACCTGGAGCCATCCTTTTGAGGTGAGGCTAAAGCCAGTTCAATGGGTCAGGTCTGGCATAGTTAGCTCAGGAGGTGCCAATAAGGACCTCGGGCAGGTACTGTTCTGTCCCTGCTATGAATGCCTGCTGTTGGTAAGTATTGGACAGAAACTGCTACCACAGGAAGAATTCTAGCAGAATCCCACACTGTAGGATTCCCCATTCCCTAAATTGCTGCGTTGATCTGTCTGGATGAACACACAGACCCAGGCCTGGCTGCCAAGCCTTATTCCTGTGACCCTGGAGTGGGTACCAGGTGCAGAAAGATGTGCAGAGCAGGGCATAGGTTCCCTCTCCATGACATGTGCCTCTTCTCACCTTTGACAAGCTAATGTCTCTTAGGGCAAGAGGATACAAAGCTAAAAAACAACCACATCACAGAGTCAGAGCAGGAGACTGCAATGGCCTTGCCAGTGTTCTGGAGATGGAAGGGGACAGAGTCCAGCAGCTCATTAAGTGAAATGGCCCAGCTGGCCAAGGAAGAGGACTTTTCCCTCTAGTATACAAGCAAAAACCATCTTACATAGGTGCTGTCCTTGTGCCCCCAAGACAAAACCTCTCTGACTATAACTGTGGTCAGGCCATCCCAGTTTCTCAGAATTCTGCTTGAAGCTGAGCACAAGGTCAGCTTTTGGCCCCTGGAGTAGTGATGAGTTCCTACTCCTGTTCACCTGCACTGCAGACAAAAACTGTTTGCTGCAGATATTAATTTTAGAAGATGGGGCGAAGGATAGCATCAAAGCAAATTCACCCTCCTGCTCTGAATTAATGTTTTTTTCTCTAATATTTCTGTCAGAGCGAGGGGATCACTGAAGGGCGGGGAGGGAGGGCTCTGAGGGTACAGATAGTGAGCAGGGGAGAGTGCACACACACTGGATTCCTTGGGAGATAAAGTTTCATTGCTACGGAGTTAATCTCCTGAGCTTCTCATTGCAATTTTGTCTCATTCAGTGCCTCTTGAAATTAGTTTCCACTTGTCTGTCTGGTACTAATTTTCCCTCATTTGACGCATGACAGCCATCATTAGAGGCACAAAATGCCTCCATTGCTTTTTTCTCCCTTTCTTCAGTCACTATCCTCAGTGCCTCTTGGTTAGTTGAGTCTGCCATCACTCTGTTGCCATCGACTCCTGTTAGTCTGATGCCCCATCCCTCTGCTGCCTGGAGGACACATCGCTGCCTGGGGAGCTGCCTGGGGCAGGGGGCCAGGAAGATGCTTTGGAGCAATAGCAAACCTTTATTTGCAAGTGTTACAGCCCCTTCCCAGAGACCTTTGTCTCTTTCCTTGTGTCCATTTCAATGGGGGCAACAAGAGCAGAGCAGGAAAGCTTTGGAGAGCCTTGCAAATGCCTTCTGAGCCTGGGGTCCTTGTCCTCACGCTGACTGAGGGTTCACTTGGAGCAAGTAGGTGCCTCTCAGCTGCCGGCTCCTCACAGAGGGGCACACAGTTGTGCCTCTCTCCCAGGGAAGGAAATCCTTCTCTGCAGCCAGCAGCACAAATCCCCATGTCTTCTCCCCAGCCCTCAGGTCCCCAAGCCCACCAAGACGTGCAGCTCCCTAGAGAGATCCCCCCCTACATCATCCTCAAAGAGACAGCAGCCCGAGGCCGTGCTTGCACACCCATCCCTCTCGCAGCCACTCGCTGCCAGATCGTTTGGCAGTAAAAGGCCTCACTGGGCTCAGACGTATGATCACATTTGTCCCTCTCACAGCACATACAGCACGGCTGACACTGATGGGCACCAGGGCCGTGTCAGCTGGAACCCCATCCTGCAGCGTGGGAGGCTTGCCCTGATGCCTGTCAGCAGCTCTCCTGTGCCAGCCACCACCCCGGAAAAGCCTTGCAGAAGAGCAATGCAAAGCAGGAGCAGCTTGCTTCCAAAGCATGGCAGCCTGATCATCTTCACCATGTGCCATGGGTGGAAACAGCATGTGATCTGCTCTGCATCAGTCAAAATGAGAGGCTGGATGCCAGGTTGGGGTACCAGAGGTGCAGCTGGGGCAATCTCTAGCAGCTGCCCTCAGCAATGAACCTCCAGGCATCTTAGCTTCTGTGCCATGGAGAACAGCTTTGATCAGGAGACCACGCTGAAGGAATGCAAGGCTCTGTGGTGGAAAGAAGACCTCAGGCTGGGTGAAGTAACCTTCATGGAAAGATACGGTGAGTATCATAAGACAGACAACCAACACACAAGCAGTGGTGCTGGGAAGGGGGTTGTCTTAGCTCTAATAAGCAAACTAGTAAGCTCAGCCGCCAATGAGATAAGCTGGAAGAGGTTCTCCATGACCAGAAAAGTTTTCAGGCCGCTCTGCAAATGTGTGATGGGCCCACAGGCAGGCAGGACAGCCTTTATTTGAGCAGGTTTTCCAAACCACGTTGCAGGGAAGATGCATAGTCTTTTCTCAAGCTCGCCATCAGGTCATGTGTGCTCTGGCTGAATGCACACTGCCTGTGTTTTCCACAACTTTTGCCAACTGAAGCCACTTTAAGTGAGAAGTATGTCCCTGAGGCAGAGCTCATACAGTAATGATGGCTGAGATTCAATCCAGAGATTGACTTCTTGTATGACCTGGCTTTTGCTGTTACTTGCTGCAGACTTGGGCACCTCTAGGAGTGCTTTGTGTACTGCTGATGGATGGCAGTGGAAGGGTGCTGGCTGCTAGTCAGCCAGGTGGAGGCAGGACTCCCACCATCGGTCTCAAAGAGGACCTCCTGCTTCTGTGCCAGGATCCCTGGTGGGTGCTCTGCCCTGAGAGAATGAGGGTTTGGAGTTGGCATATGGCTAGGTGGGAGGGGATGGTTAAAGTCCAGCTGGAGTCAGAACTTCTCCCTGTGGTCATTTCAGCTTGCTCACTAGCCACACATTCACTTGTCCAGGGGATGGGTTGCAAGGAGTACCCTTTCAGACTCTTTAGTCCAAGATCCTTGTATTCTGTACTGCCATATCCCTCAGGCTGAAAGCAAAATAACTTATCTCAAATGGTGTGCATCTTTTGATCACGACTGCCACTTGCCTGCACTTGGGACCATTATTACCCCCCATGAAAATTTCAATGCTAGACAAAATGCATTGCTTCAGTGCTGGGAAGGAAACCCAACAGAACAATAGGGCAAAACCAAAAGCCAACTTAATTGAGGTATCTACAGGGAACAAGACTGCATAGCTATTAGAGCAACATGTGATCATGTATGGCTGAATGCAGGTCTGGAAGCCAGGTACACTGTGAGGGACTGAAGCTGTGCTAGATTCCTGTGCTCATGTCAAGTGCCTTGTGCATCCCCAGAGGGTCCTCTGTCTGGGTGGCATCCTCAAGTGGCTCAGGCCTTTTTCCCGTTGGGAGGACTGGGTTATAAAATGTGTTGCAAGCTAAAGAAACAGTCTTGGAGGCTGGCCTCCAAGACATGGAAAACCCAGATCCATGTGTTGAGCTGGCAGAAAAAGGTGGGACCATTCACTTCTACTGATGACTTCCACAAACTCTCCTATTGCCAGTACTGCAGCCTGTCACTACAGGCATCAGGGGGCTGCAACCCTCAAGTGGCAGGCATAGAAGTGGTTAAAAAAATCACCATGGGAGGAAGATGCAACAACAGATCAATGCAGTGGTGTGATTTCCAAAGCAAGCCTAAAGGGTGCCTTGCTGCCCTCCAGGCCTGTAATGATTTTTGGAGCAACTCTCATCTGGCAGAGTAGTGTTATTCCTGCTCAGTGTTTTGCATTTTAGTTGTGGTATTTCAAATGATCTAATATCAGATTTATGACCAAATTTACTGGAATGTATGACCATTCTATTCTGCATTTCAAACATTAATTCCTCCAGCTTGCTGGTCATTGCACCACTTTTAAGCCAAACTGGAAAGGCAACACTTTTGAAGAAGAAGTAGGAAATTTTCTACAAACTATATGCTATGAAAATATTAATTATCTGAAAGCATTGGTTAAAGGTCATACTCTCCAGTGTGTTCCCAGGTTTTTACAGACACCACACCTGCCACGTGTGGACAGAGTTTGTTCCACAGACAACGGACCAGTAACAAGGTGTGAGGTACAGTTATCTGTCTGGAAGCAAGTCACTGCAGTTTCCAGCTCTCATAGGCATCCCAAGTCATCCACCCAAAGATGCCCCCACGCTTCTGGGATGCTTGGCTCTGGATTTTGTGATAAATTGTGAGATTTGCATCTTGATTTATAACCCAGCCTGAAATGTCACATTTTGAGAAATCTGAAAAAAAACCAGCCCTATTTCACATCTCAAGCATCAAAATATGGTGTCCTTAAGGCAAACATGCTGCCTTGGGATTCCAGCTGCTGATGGGCGCAAGTGACAAAGCCTATCAATCTTAATAGTGCCAACTGTTGTGGCAAACCTGATCAGATGTTTTATCCATCGCAGTTTATTCCTCTAAACCTGGCTCTTTGCCCATTCTGACACTGGGTTGCTTTGGATAACAAAACCCAGTCTTGGCTGAATTGCAAGATATTTTTATGGACACACGTTTTCCTGTGGCCTTTGAGCCATCATAACCCTTAAACTCATTTCCAATTGCAATTTAGCCATGTCTGAATGAAGTTCTCCAGTGAGGAAAGATGAAGAACACAATCACTTTTTCTTACTCTTCTGGAAGTTTTGAGTTACAGTAAGTGCCAAGGATTTAGATCTCATTTACCAATAGGTCTGCATCACTGCTAATAATTTCCAATGAGAATGGGGTACATCTAATAACTGCTCTTACAGATACAGAAAGCTCTTTGTGGTAGTAAACGCAGTAATTAATGCTAATGAGTCTGCTGTTACAAGTAATACTATTGGTGTTATGCTCACGCCTCACCAAATGCAGAGCTTCAGTTTGTTAAGCAGATGCCAGTGTTAACAGCCAAATTCTCTTCCCCTGGATAAGTTAGCATTAGTTAAATGTACCATTAAAAATAACCATTTAAAATGTTAATGAAAAGAGAGGTTGTGCTTGCCAGGGTTTTGCCTGTCATCTTCTTAGCCTCAGCTTTAAGGTGCTGGAGGTGAAAAAGCAGAGACAGCTTTTCCAGGTGTGTTCAGAGCAGACACCGAGGTGGAACCCTGGTAATGTTAGTGATATCCATGGACAGCACCAGAACTGGGGCTGGTTTCCACCTCAGCGACCAGCCAACAAAGCTCAGTACTGACCTTCATGTCCGTACAGAGCACTGATACCCCAACACACATCTCCAGCTGTCCCCTGCCTTGCAACCCCTCAGCTCTCCCAGTGCCATGGAGGAGAATGACAGCAATGGAAGAAGGTTCGTAATCCATCATCGCTTCTTCTCATTCTTGAATGGCAAAGGTGTGGTAAGCACTAGCCACGTTTATCTTCACAGTCCTGCTTGCACCTAGTGCTTGCTGACATACTGCTGCTTAGCCCCTGGGCTGCCCCAGCCCTCCTGGGTCTGGACCCCAGCTGCAAGGCTGCCTTGCACAGTAACACATTGACCTGTGTCTCCAGGGCCCACCAGGAAATACAGGTTGTCCCAGGGGGACAAGGAAGATGTCACAAAGCTGTGACACCCAGGTGGTACGGAGATGCTGGATAGATCCCGCCACTGGAGTGATTTGGCTGTATATGTCCTCTGTCCCTCATGCTGAGATATCCCAGGTGCTGCGTTCTCCTTTCACCAGACTCCCTGGATCAAGCATCTTGGTTTCTTCGCCCCTTTGGCTGTGTTTTCTTGTAAACTTGCCCTGGCTACTCTGCTGCCCCCTCCCTCCTGCTCCCTTCCATCTAGCCTATTCTTTTCATGCCTGCTTGTGCTTATGAGACAAGACTCCCCCTTACCCTGACTGACCTCACTCCAAGCCCTAGGCCATCTCCTTTCCCCTGTCTTTGCTCTCCCTCTTTGACATAAAACCTGGCCTCTCCAGTGCTGTGTCCTGCTTCATCCTCTTGGCCAGCATTTCTTGCCTCCTTCCCCACTGGCCAGACTCCTCCATCTCCACCATTGTCCTCTGCCTTTTGGTGCTCCTCACCCGTGCTCTCCTGTGCTACTCAGCCCTGTCCCATTCCTTCAATTTGCTTCCATTCTCTTCCCTTCCTGAGACTGCAACCCTGAACCTGATCTGTACCTGCATACACACCATTACGCTGTTTCATTTCAAAAATTGTGTTTATTTGCAAGAGCCAAAGGCAAGTGCTGCCTTCAGGGCTGGGCACTGCAGTACAGCCCATGCCACCCAACTGTGGACAGCCTCCGCACCCCTCATCTCCTCCTGGCAGCCCCAGTTCATGCCCATTTATAGCCAGTCTTCTCCTTTCATCCCCAGGGGCCAATCTGCTAGGGTTGACCCAGTACCCTCAGCCCCAAAAGCCACTTGCCCCTGCCCTGCTTGTAGCCCTGCGCCAACTTGCCCCACCAAGGAGGGTGAGGGAAGGGACAGTCAGGCTCGTGTCCCCCAGCTGGGCTGGAAAGTCATCACTATACATGATCAGCAAAGAGACAAGTTGGGGTAAACAACAAAGGGAGGGGAAATGAAGAAACATTACCTCCTTTTCACGTTTATTTAATTTTTGTATTTTTTTGTATTTTTTTAAGATCACAGAAGAGCAGAGCATTCATACATGTAAAGAAACAGAAACGAGATAACAGAAGTTAAATACATTGAGAAAAGAAAAAAAATAAAAAGCTTCTTTTATTTCCATCACTGGGTTTTGTTCATTCATTGGGTTGTTTTGTTTGTTTCTTTGATCTGTTCTTTTACACACACACTTGCGCTTTTAAAATTTCCTTTCACAGAGCTAGTTCCAAAACCAAACCAATGGCAAAAAATAAAATGGCCATTTTCTCGTTTCGATAAAGAGAAGTTCAGCTCATGTCTACAGTGCTGGGGAAAAATATATATAAAGATATAGATATATATATATATTTATATGTATATAACACTGTTAATGAGGAGAGTTCTAACCACCCCACCGTGTAGCAAGAAGAAGGGACTGGCCTTCATTCTCAAGGTCTAGAGGATGAAACTTGGCTCCAGCTGGGAAAGTTGAAAGATTTTGGGAGGTGATGGCAGCACTGCAGAGGCAGGTTCCTGGTCTTTGCCCCCTCCTCCCTTTCCTGGCACACGCGTGTGCTCCCACACCCACAGGTGCAGACACACGTGTGCTTTCTCCTGGTCTCCTCAGGAGGTCACCATGTAGCTGTGTGGGCAGACAGAGCCACCGCCAGGAGCAAGTGGAGGAGCATGTGTCTGGCTGCGTGTGTGATGGAGGGTATAGAAAAGGAGAGTGCTTGGATGGTAGCCATGAGGACTACTGTAGCAGCTGTGCGGTAGAAGTCACAGGGGTGTGCATGTGTGCCTGTGCGTGGCCGAAATGGGGACAGATTGAAGTCATAACTTCGGAGAAGGTCCTCTCCTCACTGGCTGCCTCCTAAGTGGTCTTGCTCCTCATCTCCATCTGTGGCCCATATATTATCTACAGAAACATCCATATGCCTGTTCCTGGGACAAGGTCGGAGCCACTGAGGTCTCATGCTGCATCACTCACCAAGGCCCCTCGCAGCGTGGTGTGCATGTCTGGGGAGGGCGTGGGTGGGAGGTGACTCCCAGAGTGTCTGATACTCTGGGAGCACAGGCAGGCAAAGAAGGTCCTGCCCTACCCGGGGACTTGGGTGCGATCTCTGCCCCTTCCCCAGTCTTGCTGCCCATGGAGTCCTGCTGTGGATGCAGCCCCACCACCCATGCTTGCAGTCATGTCCTCCTGACTTGCACTGCTCCTTCCTCCTTCCTTACCTGGGCACTTCTACAACGCTTGCAGGGCAGGTGATGTCGGTGTGGCACCAGCTAACCTCAGCCTGCAATAAGTGAAGGACTCTTTGCTGGCCACCTAACTGGGCTAATTAGGAGAGCTGCTCCTCTTTCCCAAGCCCTGCCTTGGCTGGTCTCCTTGCCTCAGAGATATAGAGGACCATACCAACACATCAGCACCAAGCTGACTTCTGCTTTCCTGTTATGGTGAGTGAATCAACAAGCAAACACCACATACTGCCCTAATGGGAGCCAACCACCAAGCAAAATTGAGGGGGGCTGTAGGAGTTGCCTGAACATCGTTCTAGCAAGTTACAAGAAGGAAAAGAGAAAGAGGTTTTAATGATGTGACACAGCTCTTAGCAGGAGTCATGCAGTTTAAAAAAAAATCTTTTGGGCATCCCAGTGGAAATGAAGCCACTCTAAGAGTAGTGTTGAGACGCCGCTGTCTCCTCGCTGGTGAACATGGGAGTTTGGCGCATGGATGATTGAGCACCAGCACACATCCCCACCCTTTTCCACTGGCATCACATCTTGAGAATTGCCATCCAGTTTCTCCATCACTTCCCTGTCTGAGGTTCTGTTCTTTCCATGGGACAGTTTGCTCCTGGCAACCTTAATTAACTCAAGAATTTTTGCGTACTCAAGTCAGAGAAGCAGTAAGATTGTGCACCATCAGAAGAGAGAGAGAGAACTGCTCACCCCCCACAGCATCTCCTCTGTAGGACTGTCTTGGTTAGCCATCCTCGGTGTAAGTTGCTACATCACATCAAGCACCATGACGATTTGGGCTGTGGATCAGTATGCTTGGAGGAGAGGGAGCAAAGGTATGAGAGGGATTGTGAGGAGAAGAGCTGTTTCCCTGTGCCCATAGATTCACAGATTCCCTCATCAGGGAGGGGTGAAGTGGTAAAGCACTGCACAAAGATTGAGCTGAAACATCACCTGGTGGCAGGGTTGTGAAGGACAGCTGAAGTAGCTCCTCTGACTCCCCAGATCCTCTTCTTCAAATGTTCTTGAATCATCAGGACTCACTGTTGCTCCCCTAAATTCCTTCCAGATGTGCAGCTTCCACTCAGCCTGGAGACCATGTGGCTATTGGCGGTGGCTTTGTCCATGCTATGAGCTTGGACTTTCAAAATGGGGTTGCTCAGACAGGTGGCTTGGGGGCATGGTCTGGATGCACCTGGAGCTAAGAAGAGCTGGTGGGGCTTGGATGTACTTTGACCAAAAGTGGGGCAAGCAGCAGTACATGAGAGATCTGCCCAAGTGGTGAACAGTCAGCGGCATGAGAAAGGTGTGCAGACAAAGACTAACTCTCGACACAATGCATGTCACCAATGAAATCTTCATGAATGGCACGTTAACATGCACTTGGTGCTAGCATGGGGCGACACAACATCACTGGTGAAGAAAGCGGGAAGGAGGGGAGGAGGGGAGTGCACCACTGAGCAACACACCCGCGGGGGGTGGGACTGCAAACAAACAAAAATGAACACAACTGCCAAGATACAGGTGTCGGCTGGAGCATCCCACATCACCCTTCCCAGCCGTTCAGAGACAGGTGTCTGCTTCGTTTTCCATCTGACCAGACACACACACTCCGAGCAACACGCTACAGTCATGTGTGGAGTTCATGTGGCTTGGCGTGGCTGCAGCTCCCCTGTCCAGTTCCTTTCAGAAAGACTTGCCTTCACCCCTCCTTTTGGTCATCTGAAAAGGGTTAGAAATCTGCTAGCAGGTATGGGGCCATATATTAAATCTAAGTCTTTGTTCCTCTGCTTGGACATTACCAGACATCTCATGTAACTCTTGTAATATTTACAAACCAGTAGGAGAAATACAATTATTTTTTTTGTTCATTTTGTTCATTTCTTTTTATAACACTAAATGTTAAATCTCCATCAATCAAACACAATTACACTGACAAGCTCAAAGAACTGGTGTCCCATTCCAAACTCCCGTCTCCCCCCGTCCCCAACCAGCTGAGAGGCAGCAGGAAACAGGAGCACAGCTTTTCAGGAGGAGATGGGGAAGAGAGCAACATGAACGCGGAGTAGAAACAAGGAGGAGAAACAGCTTGAGAGAAAAGGGCCTGAGACATGAGAAAACCCTTTGCAACATCTCTGGCAAAGGGTGGAAGGGAGAAAGAGAATGGGGAAAAGCGTTTGACCTTGCCCGTGTTTCCTATGCTCATCTGGGCTCCTCTCCCCTCCATAGATGCTTTGAGTGATCCCTCCTTGAGTTCAGGAGAAACAAGGGGATGTTCACAGCATCCCGTGATGCACACGGCAGGGTTAGATTTGTGAAGTAAATTGAGCTCCAGCCCACCCAGGACCCCCCCAGCCCTGCTAGGAACAGACATTGCCAGGAGTGGGGCTCCCAACACTGCTGCAGGTAACAGGCGTACGTGGTGTTTGTGGCTTGCTCAGACAGGTCTGCAAATAACTGACTTTAACCCTGTTCCACAGCCACACAACAGAGGCACAGATATGCCCAGGTCCTGCAGGCAAGACCAGGTCCCAGCATGGGGGTTATGGCTGTCTCTTCTAACCAATAGGCAGGCTTCAAAAAAATGGGTGTCCTGTCTTTAGTAATATTTTTCCCTTTAACCATAAGCCTCTATGCCTTGACATCTAAAAAAATATCCCCTCAAAACTCTTTCAAACTAAAAAAGATGAGAGACGAATGAGGTGCTGGGATTTGTGACACTCTGTGTGCTATCACACCACAGAGCTGTGATGTGTGTGAACCCAGGGCCTAGAACTGACCCCACAGCAAAAAAAAAAAAAAACCACATGCAGAAGACAACACGAGGGATAGATCTTACAACAGCAACCAGGTTGACATCAAAGAGAAGCCTCAACCAAAAGAAAACGGTGGGCTTGACCTAGCCCTTAGGAACAGTCTGTGACAGCAAGCCACTGTCTGCAGGCTGCCCAACGTCTCACAACAAGCCTGTGATGATAAATTCAGGTGTAGGTACAGCCCCGAGAATGAGAAATGCCAGTGATGTGGTGTTTTCCCTTGTGCCAGTGTGCTGGAGATGGTGTAGCTCCCAGCCCCGGCTTCTGGGACCAACATCAGCTCGTGGCTGTGCCAGGGGGGTGAGAAGCCCTGTTGCAGCAGGAAATTTGGAATCATTACTAAGACACCAAATGACATGATCCTCCTGAGAGGTAGGCACGAGGACTGGGGTGTCTGAATGCTCTGAAGGATACAGGGCATTTTTTTTTCCTGGGTTGCAACATGCCAGTCTCCAAAGGAGATGCACAACTCACATCAGTGACTTCCCTGTCTCAGAAGAAGGGAGCCATCACTGGATGCCTTGGGCACATTTCAAGCACCAGTTGCCCAGCTCCTCTATCTTGCACTAAGGCACAAACACCCCCAGATATGGCTTTGGGGCCTGGAAGAGCAGGGGGAGCATAATCCAAATCCACAGCAGATCTATATAGCGAGTCTGCCAACACCCAAACTGCAGCCTCTCGTGTCTCTCTAATATTTCCTCGCTCATTCTGGCTGCCTGCCTTGGAGGAGCCCTTGACTGCCTGCTTAATTGCCTGCTCGCTGCTGCCCGGAACTGCTGAGCTCAGCAGAGAGGAGGCGAGTGCCATCAGTGCCGCAGTGCGAGGTGAAGCACCTCGCTTGAGTGGCAGGGAGAAGCCTGGGCCGAGCGTGCCCCAGCCCTGTGAGAAGATGGGGACGGGCTCACGGACAGCAATTCCCACTCTCCTTCCTGGCAGGGGATCACCCCGTGGGTATCTATCTCCTCCCACACGCCATAGCCGTTTCCCCCTTGCCTTCAAGAGCGCGCGAGCATGGGTGATGCTGCTGCACCCAGTCACCGGGCAAAGACAGAAAAGCCAGCTCAGTGGTGCCAAGCACCCGTGAAACACTGTCCTGTCACTCAACTTGTGTGCGCTAACGCGAGTTCCTCCCTGCACATCCCCCCACACCCCCTTCCTCAAAAAATAAGTGGCTACCTGATAAACAGCGTGTTTTACCATCGTTGCTGCTGTGGCTGATATGACTTGAGACCGGCTGGGCAACACAGGAGGTTTCTCCCCTCTGCTCCAGCCCACACGGCCTCCTCTCTCCCACTGCTCGAGCTGTCCCCTGTGACAGACCTGTTGATGGTACAGCATTTTCCAGCCACCACCCACCATTTTCTTAACCCTGTTTCTCACAACCTGCTCTCTTGCTCTCGTTCTCCTCTCTTGGGAGCCACAGGAGCATCTCCTGTTGGCACCTTTCCATGAGATTCTGCCATGGGAGGGGGGACAGCAAGTGGTAGCCCTCTCTGGCAAGGGCAGCACCCCTTCGGATGAGAAGAGCGAGCAAGGGGGGATTGTGCTGCCTATTTCTTTGCTGCACCACTTTAAGCTCCTTCTTTATAAGCCTAGGGTTTTGGGCCTGACATTTGTTTTTCTTCTTACATTCACAGGTCCCAACCAGTTTTGAATGTGGAATTTGAAAAGTGAGCTTTGTAGTAGCAATGGTGTAAAATACACACCCCCCCATACCCACACACTGACCCTTACATAGCATGTGTTTCCTTTGATAACAGAGAGGACAGTAAGAACAACAACAAAGAAGGCTATTGGCTCTATTTTTGTACGACTACCAAAATGGCTGGGAATGACCAGATTGTGGTTTTCACGTCAAGGCATCGTTCCTACGTGCAACTGCACCTACAGGAATGGCTGCTCTGTGATGTCCGAGGTCTCATCGCTCACATCACAGTGCCCCCCCTGTCCCCTGTCCCCTGTCCCTTTTCCCTTTGCGCTCTGTTCTGCTGCAGGCCAGTCTTGGTTTCTTCTGCTTATTTGGACAAATGCACATATGTGCACACCCCCATGCGTGTGTGCAAGCACTCGTACATAGCAGGGGCTGCTATGCTGGTACTGGGAGGCTGAAGGTGGGAGAGAAAAAAAAAAAAAAGCCTAAACAAAAATGCAGACTGCCTCTTGCAAGGAAGGTGACCATGAGTCAAAAAATCCAGTGAGGATGCCAGAGAGGGGACACCACGGGAACCTGTGTTTTAGCTGCCCCTCGACCCTCTTCTCTGCCTGAGTGATCTCTCAGCATCTTGTCTCACACTTACAAGGCAGGACATTATCTACAGCAGGATGAGCATATGTACACATGGACTGTTCCTTTTGCATGCTTAGAGAGAACAAGAGAGAGAAGACGGAGCGCGAGCCAGGCATGCACGCACGCACACAGGCATACACGGGAGAAAGAGGAGGACACCTGGTCAAGTTGAGGTGGGAGAGGAAGAGGATTTAAAAAAAAAAAAAAAGAAAGAAAGAAAAGGATGTATTCAGTAGAGTTGACACAGCTTTAGTTCAGGCCAGCGAAAGTGATGTTGCATGAAGGAGGGGACAAGAAAGGAGGTGTTTAGCAAGGGCTGGGTGCACACGAGCACAGGGTGAAGCAAAGAGAAGAAGGGGTTCTTCACAGGACACCAGTGTGCAGAGAGCTTCAGGTGACTTACTCTGGTTTGTGGCTTTTTTTTTTTTCTTTTTCTCTTTTTTTTTTTTTTTTTTGCTTTCAAAAGTATGAACTGGCTGAGCAGTGGCTCACAAAAATGACCCAGGGCATCCAAAAAGTTAAGTGGCTATAGACACCGAAGCAAAGACCTCTTTCTGCAAAAGAAAGAAAGAGGAGGAAGGAGGGAAGGAAGGAAGGAAGGAAGGTAAGGGAGCATGGAAAAGAGGAAGGAGGAGAGAAAAACAAAAGGGATCTTCTGTTTGATTGGCTTTGCAGGTTTTGTTGGATTGTTTGCATTGCAGCATCCTCCGGCGACACGGTCCTTGCTGGTGTCCCATTCTCTCCCTCGCTTCGTGTTGCCTCCGAGTCGGTGGTGACTTGACAGCCGGCTTGTCAGGTTTCGGATTAAATGTTGCTGAGTCTCCTTTGCTGTAATTTTTCCTCTCCCCCCTCTTCGCTCCTGAACACACAAAAGTTGTGAAAGAAACAGTCCTCTCTCTCTCCCCCTCCCCCTCTCTTTTTTCTCTCTCCCTTCTCTTCGCTCTGTCTCCTGTATAACGCGTTTTGTTTTGTGTGTTGTTGTTGTCGTGTTGGATTTTTTTTTTAATTATTATTATTATTATTATTATTATTTTTAATTCTGATTTGTATTAACATTTGCTGAGTAGGCAGAGCAGGGACGCTGCCAGCAGCCACAGTGGGACGGCCAAACTCACGGAGCCGTTGTCTACTCTCCCTGTGCCGGGTCCTGCAGGGTGCGAGAAGGGAGAGAAAAGACGACAAGGTTACACACGGCTGGGCAAGATGAGGGAAACACAGGAACAGGGCACTTTGCTCCCAGGCTGCTCCTGCGGCCGAGAGCTGGGGCTGCAGGACACAGCCCCCTTCCCACTTTGGTCCAGCCCAGCTTAGGGTTCTGCCTGCCAACTCCTCAGCATCCTCCCCTCCCACCCAGTGCTCCCATGACACGTGGCTTTGAGCAACCTGGTCTAGTAGAAGGTGTCTCCTGGCTGCGGGAGGAGGGTTGCAAGTAGATGATCTTCGGGGTCCCTGCCATTGGTCCTAACCATTCTATGATTCTTTCTAAGAAATACCCAGACTGGAGAAACGGGGCACGGAGTGAGTGAGAAGGCTCAACCCCATCTGCTGACCCCATCCCTCACCATGCCTCTGCTGCTGGCCACCAGGCACGGGGGCATGGCTCCCACTTTCACAGGGGGCAGCCCCCTGGCCACCAGCCCCGCACAGCCCTGCTCTGCCACCTTCTCGGCGGTGGCCCTGGGATGCCAGGCAGGGCTCGTTGTAATTCTGTGTGGTGGCCAGTGCCTGTCTGCAGCCAGACACAGGCTCCGCGGGGGCTGATTCATCACAGAGGTCCGATCAATAAAACATGGGCCCAACCAGCGGACGCCTCCCCTCCCAGGGGCTGCGCTGCAATTATTTATTTCTTAATCAGGGTGGAGGGAGGCTTCACTGCTGTCTTTATGGCCCTGGGGCACGACACCTATGGGGTGAGGGCGTAGGGTGTGCCCGGGGAGGTTGATTTTTCACATGAGGGTGGGAAATGAACGTGGATGGGGTGGGGGGGTGGGGGGGGAGGGCAGGGAGGAGCGCTCTGCCGCAGCAACAAATAATGCAGCCTCGCTCCAGGAATATTAAGTGCTAACACTCCTGACATCTTCTCATTCATCCTCTCATTTATGAGTTCCCTTCTCTGGACGGCTTTAAAGGCAGTGATGCTGTTTTAAATTCACCCTGCAATACCAAGCCCTGACAGCCTTTTCTTTATAATGGGGCAGGGAGGTGTCTATGGCTAGGGTTTTGTAAATGCGTGCTCACGTATTTGGACACATAGGTACACACATATGTGTACACATGCATATACACGTACGTATATGTAAGATGATTCAAGGATTGGAGCATCTCCCTTATGAGGAAAGGCTGAGAGAGCTGTGACTCTTTGGCCTGGAGAAGAGAAGGCTGAGGGGAGACCTTATCAATGTCTGTAAGTATCTAAAGGGTGGGTTGACGGAGAAGGGAGCCAGACTCTTTTCAGTGGTTGCCAGTAAGAGGACAAGGGCAATGGGCTTAAGCTGGAACAGAGGAAGTTCCACTCAAATATGAGAAAAAACTGCTTCACAGTGAGGGTGACGGAGCCCTGGAACAGGCTGCCCAGGGAGGTCGTGGAGTCCTCCTCTTTGGAGGTTTTCAAGACCCGCCTGGATGCAGCCCTGAGT